>PVJN01010510.1:0-57007 GCA_004026805.1 Lasiurus borealis | reverse complement strand
GAGAGTGAGAGCGAGAGCGAGAGCAATACTGATTTAAGAAATATCAGTTGGTTGCCTCCTGTACATATCCCAATGGGCACTGAACCTGTAACCTAGGTGGTGCCCTGACCAGGAATGGAATCTGCCACCTTTTGCTGTTTAGGACGACACTCCAACCAACAGAGCTACTGTCCAGGACAACGTAAGAGATCTTTTTGAAAAACTGAGGTTGTTAAAAATTATAAATGTACTATTAAATTTCACTTTACATCCACACTACTTAACGATGATATATTTTACTTCTTTTACTAGTGAAATTTTGAACATATATAGAAGTAGAGAGCATAGTAATAATAGGGCCTCAGGTGCCATCACATAGCTTCAATAGTTATCTGCAGTGACCAGTTTTGTTTAATTTTTACCCTTCTTATGTCTCTCACTGGATTTCTTTTGACAAATTTCAGACATTTCATAATGTTGTCTCTATACTTTTTAAAAATAGTGGTAAGAGGGTAGTAGTGGTGGTAATTCTATTTATTCCAGAAAGAAGAACTATGGCTTAAAGAGATCTGTGATTTGTACATAGCCATACCATCAGTTGATGGTAGAGCCAGGATTTGAACTTGATTTTCTCTGACTCTCAAGCTCTACAGCTTCCAGTGTGTTGTATTTTGTACTCTTTCTACAACATAAATCCTCATCTAATAATATGGGAGCATAATTTCCAGCCCTAGTAAATGGACCTGGGTTATTTAATGAATAATTCATATAGAATATTCTCTGTAGTTAACAGTGCTTCACCTCTACTACACCTCTCCTTCCATCTTTCCTTTACCAGAAATTTGATGCATTCTTTGATGTGAATGGTGCGTATGTGATTCTACAAGCCAAATTAATAAGTTTATAAGTAGATTGTTCTTATCTTCAAGGAACATTCCAGTTCTTTGGGAAAATAATGTATAAAAAAAAGAAATTATAACAATAATTAGTAGTCTATACTAATACAAGGGTAATATGCTGATTAGACCAGCTATCTTCTGGATGTCCTTCTGGACAAAGCCATGGTGGTGGGGCCAAGGCAGAGGCAGTCAGGGGTGATCAGGCTGGCAGGGGAGAGCAGTTAAGGGCAATCAGGCCGGCAGGGGAGCAATTGAGGGCATCAGGCAGGCAATTTAGTTGTTAGGAGCTATTGGTCCTGAATTGTAGAGGGTGCAGGCCAGGCTGAGGGACCCCTTCTCTACCCCTCCCTGCTTCTGCTCCATGCACAAATTTTGTGCACTGGGCCTCTAGTTTTTACAATAATAATTGAGATGGTTACAGCCGCTCATAGTTTATTGACAGTCAGGCTCACAGGATACGCAAGTGCTTTTGGAATGCTGGAGTGAGGAGCTCCACAGACACTCTCTCCAGTGAAACAACATAGATGATTTAAAAAACTCCACCATTAAATCCAAACATTTGAAGTCTCTGGAAATTGTCCTAAGGATGTATAGCAAGTGAAAAAACATTTAATTAAGAAAATCTGTGTTTTAGCTCTAGCTGGGTAGCTCATTTAGTTAGCTCCTCATCCTGATAGGTTTCTAGTTCGATCAGGGCATATACAAGAATGAACCAATGAATGCATAAATAAGTGGAACAAATAACCGATGTTTCTCTCTCAAAAAAATTTTTTTTTAAAAAAGAAGAGAAAATTTAAGTCTCAGTGAAAACAGCAAGTATGTGGCATATGTCCCACAATCTGCTTCTGCCCACCTTTTAGCTCACCATAATGGGAGCTCTACTCCAAGACAATGGGGCTCTTTCTCCTCCCAGTTCCCCATATAGAGACTGTACTTTTTCCCTGGGGAGATAGGCCACCAGCAGTTTTCATTCCTCCAGATCAGTGTTGCAGGAAAGGTGGCCTAGAGGTCTGGGGTTTTCTTTTCTCCACCAGCCCCTGTTGGTAGGCATTGGAGGTCAAGAATCAGTAAGGACCCTATTGCCTTCTCCCCTTCCTCAGAGAGCAGAGATTCTTTGCCAGGAGAGGCAAGCTGAGAAGAAAGGCGCTTCCACCGCACAGCATCTCATCCCCCAGGGCACCACTCTTAGAGTAGGAATGTCACTGAGAGAAGTGGCTGCCAATTCTGCTCCCAGCTCTAAGCACTGGTGCAGAGATCCTGCCCAGGGGGTGAGGCAGGTTGGAAGAGAAAAGGCCAATGTAGCACTCCTTAACAGCACAGGCTTTATTTGGAACAGAGCGTAAGGATATTGAAACCTAAGAGTGTTCTTGAGAATAATGGAGATTTTTGTGGTGAGCAATTAAGAGGCAGCTTCAAGATCCATGATAGCAACAAGCAAAACGGCAAATCAGCTAAAAGTTTAACAGAGAGAACCAGGGAAAGAGAGCTGAAAAGAGTCCTGCTGGAGCCTCAGATACTGGCCTTAAAACTACCCCTGTAGCCCAATTGGCATGGCTCAGTGGTTGAGTGTGGACCTATGAACCAGGAGGTCATGGTTCAATTCCCGGTCTGGGTACATGCCCTGGTTGTGGGCTTGATCCCCAATGGGAGATGTGCAGGAGGCAGCCGATCAGTGATTCCCTCTGATCATTGATTTTGCCCTCCTCTTCAGGCTGGGTCCCTCCCAACTGCCCTTCCCTGCAGCCTGATCCCCCCAACTGCCCTCCTCTGCAGGCCTGCTCTCCCCTAACTGCTCTCACCTGCTGGCCTGGTTGCCCCCAACTCCCCTTCTCTGTGTTCCTGGTCCCCCCGAGTTGCCCTCCTCTGCCAGCT
Organism: Lasiurus borealis; assembly: GCA_004026805.1. Taxonomy (NCBI): domain Eukaryota; kingdom Metazoa; phylum Chordata; class Mammalia; order Chiroptera; family Vespertilionidae; genus Lasiurus; species Lasiurus borealis. Next base: position 54,257 of record PVJN01010510.1, on the reverse strand, counting down.
GGTTCACGCCTAACTTCCCTCCCCTGCAGGCCTGGTCCCACCTAACTGCCCTCCCCTGCAGGCCTGGGTCCCTCCCATCTGCCCTCCCCTGTAGGCCATCTTGTGTGTTGGAGTGACAGTCAATTTGCATATTGCCCCTTTATTAGATAGGATTGATTTCAGAGAGGAAAGGAGACATAGAGAGAAAGATAGAAATATTAGTGATGAGAAAGGATCATTGATCAGTTACCTCCTGCATATACTACACTGGTGATTGAGCCCACAACCAGAGCATATGCCCTGACTGGGAATCAAATGAACCATGACTAGTTCATAGGTCAGTGGTCAACCACTGAACCACACCAGCTGGGCACTATCCTCAGATTTTAACACACAGCCATAGTAATGGCTAGAAGAATTTGATATCGAGACCTGTGTACCCTGAAAAGAATTAGACCAACTCTTACATATCAAGACTCTCCAGGGCCAGTAGATAGGCTTCTCACACTGGGAAAATTGAAGTGATGTGCTGTTCATTAATTGTGGCTTGTTTATAGGTACCAGTTACATTCAGGGATGTGGCTGTGGTCTTCACACAGGCAGAATGGAAGCTCCTGAGCTCTAAGCAGAGGATCCTATACAAAGAAGTGATGCTGGAGAATTACAGGAATCTACTTTCATTGGGTGAGGTTATGTTCTTTCCTTCATTAATTCAGGAGAGATTTATGGACCACCTATCATGTGCCAGAAAAAGTTCTAGACACTTAGAATACATTAGTAAATGAAGTAATAACCCCTGCCCATGGGGGCTTTTCCTAATGTATGGAGACAGACAACAAATATTTCATATACAGAGATATTATGTTAGAAAGGGAAAAGCACTACTTAGTAAAAAATAATAATGAAGTAGGATAAAGGAGTATTGAGTGTGACAGGGTGGCTGGCTGAATTTTGAAATCAGTGATTTGAAGTCAGCAAGGAGGGAACATTTGACCAAAGACATAAAGTGGTGAGGGAGTTAGAATGCTGGCTCTTTAGGGAAGGTATATGCCTGTGGGTAGAAGGAATTGAGACTGGAAGCACAGTTAGCAAGGGGGAGAGAAATGCCTTTTGCGACAGAAGTTGAAATTAAATGAAAAAGTTTGTATTTTGTATGGCTTTTGAGTTTCATAAGCCAGATAATTTCTTTTATTTAAAAACATACATTTATTCTTTAAGTCTAGGTTGATACATACTTTTGATTTGCAACGTTACTCTGATTCAGGGGTTGGCCACTTATTCTACAAAGGGCCAGATGGTAACTATTTTAGGTTTTGTGAGTGATATGATCTCTAACCACTCTCAGCTCTGTCCTTGTAGTGTTAACGCAGCCACAGGTGATGAATAAATGAGTATGACTGTGTTCCAATGAGACTTTATTTGTGGACATTGAATTTTGAATTCCATATAACTTTATATATCACAAACTATTACTCTTTTGACTTATTTTCAACTCTTTAAAAATTTAAAAACCATTCTTAGCTTGTAGACTGCACAAAAGCAGAGGGCAATATGGTGGTTCCCCCACCACCTTTGTTCTCAATCAGTGCTATGTAGTAGAAATATAATGTGAGCGACATGGATAATTTTAGATTTCCAAGTAACCGCCTTTGTAAAAGTAGACACAAATGGGTGAAATTAGTAATCTTAAATGATATCAAAATATCATTTCAACATGTAATCAATATAAAAATTATCTTACTTTTTTGTACTAAGTGTTCAAAATCTGGTGTGTATTTTATGCTTCAAGTATATTTCAGTTCAGACTAGCCACAGTTCAAGTGCTCAGTAAACATGTATGGCTAGTGGCTACACCATATTGGATAATGAAGTTCTCAGTATTTCCATATTTCTAGATAAAGCATCTAGAGCAGTGGTTCTCAACCTTTCTAATGCGACCCTTTAATAAAGTTCCTCATGTTGTGGTGACCCCCAACCATAAAATTATTTTCGTTGCTACTTCATAACTAATTTTGCTACTGTTAAAAATTGTAATGTAAATATCTGTGTTTTCCGATGGTCTGAGGAGAAGAAAATAATTCTATGGCTGGGGGTCAACACAACATGAGGAACTGTATTAAAGGGTTGCGGCATTAGAAAGGTTGAGAACCACTGATTTAGAGTCACATTTTTGGAAACACAGACGAGTTTCAGGCAGGAGTTTCTTCAGGAGTTTCCTCAAATGGCCTGGCCTTTTCTATATCAGTTAATCAGATTTTATTCGTTTTGTTTTCATCTTTTTTGATATGCTTTGGTCTGGTTCCATCTCGTTTGCACTCTGTCTGTTTAAGTTGGATTCATCCATTTCAGTTTGGTTTTGTGTGTTTTGATTTGGCCTTAGCTATTCATCCTAATTAGATTTTATTTTTATTTTTCTCTGATCATATTATTCTCTTTCTCTGTTAATACATTGAAAGGGGTCAATGTTAAAATGACCTGATTCAAATTAGCCTCAATATGGAAAAACTGGATTTCCTGAAATTGTTTCCTTTGTCTTGCTTGATACCACAGTATTCTGCAGTTCCCTAGCCTCTTATACCTCTTTTTTGAGTTTCTCTCTTTCTTTTCTTTGGATTAGTGTCACATGCTCTTTTTCTTTTTCTTGTCATCTATAGTCAAATTCTTAAACAATTTGTGAACTTGAACGATTTTAGTCATCACATATTATGATGAACTAATTTTCTCTGTTACTATCTCACCTGTGTTTGGTTTGAAGAATATAAGTTTATTCTCAAACTTATCAAAAATTGAGGTCATATTCTTTTCTCTCCTAAACTCATCTCCTGTTTCCTAATTCTTCACATATTCATATTCAAATGTCTCTTCTTCAAGGGTACTGTTAGAATTAAATGGGCCAATTTTCCCTGAAATAATCTTTAAAGTTTTCATAGGTGAGATATTTCAGATAATATAGGCTAGGTATTGCTGTGATAACAACACAGAATTTTAGCAAATGTTCATTTCTTATAATACCTCTTATGTACAGTTCAGGTAGGAGTTTAGCTCTATTGGGGTTCTATAATCCAGGCAAAAGAACTAGACTTTGTCTGGGTCATGGGATTCTTAAAAGGAGAAAAATGGAATGAAGAAACCACATTGTGGCTCTTAAAATGTGTTTGAACCAATCCTGGGTGGTTCAGTGGTTGAGTGTTGACCTATGAACCCAGAGGTCACCATTTTGATTCCTGTTCAGGGCACATGCCTGAGTTGCTGGCTCAATCCTCAGTAGGGGGCTTGCAGGAGGCAGTCGATCACACATCTGTCATCATTGATGTTTTTATCTCACTCCCTCTTTCTTCCTCTCTGAAATCAATAAAAACATTAAAAGAAAATGTTTGAAGGTAGCACTAACTTTTCACCAATTTCCCATTGGCCTAAGCAAATCCCATAGCCAGTCTAATGTCATTGTAATGGGATTAGTTTGGGTACAAGGTGCCAAAATCCTGAAATCATGGATCATGCATTTCTTGTCTATTGCAGAATCCACAATACTTAGTAGAGAACCCTGCACTTAAAATTTCTAATAAGTATTTGTGGGTGGACACCCTGAAATTCAGATTTATTTCATATGCAGTCTCTTTAACCCCTGTTTCATGTACGTACTCCTATGTTTGGAAGCCCTCCAGATCAAGTGACTTTTTATGTTTATTAGTCGTTTTGTTTTCTGTAATAAAAGTCATGAAGGAGATTTTTATATCATAGAATCTATTACCTCCAAGTACAACAAAATTGTGAAAAGTATATCAATGTGAGTGTCAATGGCTTGGATGATTTACTAGAAAGAAATGGCTGACACTGTTGAAGCTGTTTACAAAGCAGAATGCTTACCTGAAAGGCTCCTAGTCTGAGTGACATGAAAGGATGTTTCTGGTGTGGTTTTACTGGATTGTAATAGAAAATGGAATGGAATATAGAGGAATTTGTGGTGGAAAACGAACTTTATTGTACATTTATTATCAATAGTAGGTGTGGCAGGAAGATACTCTGTCCTAAGACAAGGCGGAACAGCCAGCTGCCCACTTAGGGCTTCTCTAACTGTGCCCTCTTTCTCCGGCAGAATCAAAGCCAGAAACAGACTCCTATTCCTCTTGCCTTCTGGCCTTCTCCCATCAGCCACTTCTTAGCCAACATGTGCTTCCAATCTTGGACTTACATGACTTTCATCCAGGGGATTCTGGCCCAGGGCATCAGGAGCAGAAGTTTTCCTCTCAGAGCTGCTGGAATGAAAACACAAAAGGTCAAGAGAAAGAAGGTGGCTTCAGATCCTTGTTTGTGAGGACCGAGGAGAGAGAAACCTCAGGCGCTGTTCCCAGTCCACCCCGAAGACAATCAGCAAGTCCTAGAGAGGGCAACACAGTGGTAGAAATAGAGCCCAAATCAGCCCAGAGGGTACGCCCTGTGCAAACAGGCCGAGGAGCGAAGGAGTTAGGAACCCTGAGATCCAGAGTAGTCGGCTGTAACGAACACGAACTAGACTGCAGTCTGAAATCAAGCTTTGCTATAAACCAGGTGATCCTCTCAGAGGAGAAGCCCTATGTTTGCAGGGAGTGTGGGCGAGGCTTTAATAGTAAGTCAAACCTCAACAGACACCATCGAACACACTCAATGGAAAAGCCTTATGTGTGTGGTGAGTGTGGCCGAGGCTTTAGCCTGATGTCAATCCTTGTTCGTCACCAGAGGACACACTCAGGGGAGAAACCCTTTGTGTGCCCGGAATGTGGGCGAAGCTTTAGCTACAAGACAAATCTCGTCAGACACCAGAAGAGACACTCAGGTGTGAAGCCTTATATATGTAGGGAGTGTGGGCGAGGCTTTTTCTGTAAGTCGTACCTCATCATACATGAAAGGACACACTCTGGGGAGAAGCCTTACGTGTGCAGTGAGTGTGGCCGAAGTTTTACCCAGAAGCGATTTCTCCTTATCCACCAGGGGACACACTTGGGAGAGAAGCATGTTTGCAGGGAGTGTGGGCGAAGCTTTAGCTACCAGTCAAATCTCATCAGACACCAGAAGACACACTCAGATGTGAAGCCTTATATATGTAGGGAGTGTGGGCGAAGCTTTTTCTCTAAGTCGGACCTCATCTTACATGGAAGGAAACACTCCGGGGAGAAGCCTTACGTGTGCAGTGAGTGTGGACAAAGCTTTATCTATAGGTCAAATCTCACCAGACACCAGAAGAAGCATATTTCCAGGGATCATGGACAAGACTCAGCTATCAGTTGAGTCTCATCTATCACCAGAGAGACACCTGGGGTCTGTGTGTGGAGTGAGGGTACCTTCAGAGATTTGTTGACTTTCATCAGGCACCGGGGACACATTCAGCAGAGGAGCCTAAGTGTGGGTACTCCAGCCACATAAGAGGTGTTGTGTGTGCAGAGACTGGAGAAGGTGGTAGCAATAAGTCAGTGTTTATCTAATATCCAATGGCATACAGGCAGGCACAAGATAGCACACTTGGAGAGAAGCAGTGTGTTTGTAGGGATTGTGGGCAAAACTCTTGTGACCAGCCAGCCTTCTTCTCATGCCATAGAGAGATCCTTATGTGAGGATACTGTGGAACTCTCCCCAGATGACCTTATCAGGACCAACACCCCTGCAGCTCCTGATAACTGCTGCTGATGCTGTAGAGACAGTGCTTTTCTAGGACCTGCTCTCAGCCACAGGGAATTGCACCTTCCTAAGGGCTGGTCCCTGGCCAATGATTGATTGCTGTGGTGAGACAAAACCTCAACCCTGGACTCCAGGGGTGCCCTTCAGATCTCAATTGTGAACTTATTGCAGGTCAACTTATTCCTCTGCCCAGTCCAGCCCTCATTCACCAATAAACCACTTCTCCATCTCATTATCTCTGCAGGGACTCCATTCTAAGACATTTAAGTGTACAAGGAGCATGGACATGGTTGTGGCCATAGTCATTCTTCACAAACTTCAGCGTTTGCATAGAAACTGTGTGGGCAGAAGGGGGATGGATTTAGGAAAAGTGCATCTCAGGATACATCAGAGAACAGCTATTATTATGGGAAGCATTACTAGTATATAGGCAGGAAAGGAGCCTGTAAGATGCTTTAGCAATTAGTCATATTAGTTACACCTCATCTTGCACCAGAGGTCACTCAGATCTGTGTGGGCAGGGTTTGTGGATGAAACCTATTTGGATGCTCCTCCTCAAAAGACTAAGAGGACCTTCTTGACACAAACCACTACCTCACCTTTGAAGGGATTTCACAAGTCTTGACATTCCCCCACTCCCCCTCCACCTCCACCCCGCCCCACCATTCTCTGTATGAGTATGAAGATGGCACTGGCCACTAAATAGACATGGTTTTCCCCACTTTTTGTAATCAGATGGAATAAAAAAGTAAAAGGTTTTATTTAAGTAACTTAAGAATGATAACTTGTTTTATTTTCATACACCAGTTTCTTCCCATATTTTGTTCTTTTATTATAGTAAAATATAAGCTCAAGCTGTACACTTTAATCTCTCATCCAAGTGGAAAGGAATTCACATTCACAACCTAGATTTCCTGCATGAATTCAACCCTTGAGAAAAAATAAGTCCAAATAAATCTGAGGTTATCTGAGTCTTTGCATGGGGAGGATGATTGGGGTTTTGAAGACATGTCAGCCAAGGGGAGAACTTTCCAGGTCTCCAAAGCCTGGATTGCCTCTTCTACCTGAGCACTCCCTTTGGCTTTTGTAAAGGCTCCCTTCCCTGGGTTTTCTTCCTTCTAATCTCTACTCAGGTCTCTGCTGAATCCTTCTCATCACCATCAAACCATTACTGGTCCTTAATGGTCTGTTCACATCCTGCATTTTCAGGGGTTCTGTAAGCACACTCCCTATGCAGCCTTCCATAGTCTAAGCTCAAGTCCTTTAATCATGCCCTGTTCTCCAGTCATGAATGAAAGCTTTGGGCCTCTTAGCTACTCAAAGGTCTAAAAACCACTAAATACACCTTCAGGGCTATATCCCCACAGCCCTCTAAGGGGTAATGACACCCCACATCATCCTTCTACTAACTGGTCCAAGTCAGACTAGCCATACACCAGCCATTGTTTTTCAGCCCAAGGACCTGGCCCTTTGGCCACACCCTTTCCTGGTCCTTCTCCCTCAGTACCCAAATTGCTCAATTTGAAAACTCTAGACTCCCTGGCTCTGATTTCTGTGTCCTGGGCCAATAACTGTTCACTGTAGAGGAAGGGTCTGCCTAGACTTAAGCAAATTTGCTTGTGTAGTTGGAGTTTACCAAATTGGACATAAGGCTTTGAAAATAAAAAGCACAGATTGGTTTTAACACCCCATCAAAGGAGAGGGCAGTAAAGGAGTCTGAAGGAGACACTGGCTCCAAGGCCTCTGCTCACTCCCTGAACCGTGCACTCAGCTTTAAAGAAAATTACTTGGGATAGATTGGAACATGACATTCTAGGATCCTAAAAAAAGGAAATATCCCTAGAGTTCCACCCACCAGTGTCTGAAGAGGATATAAGCACCCCTGCTCCAGCTAAGGAGTGCAAAATCTCACAAAGGCAGGTTGCCCTGGGACAGGCTTTGCCCTTGTCTGCTGCTGATGTAGACAGACCACAGGCAGGTCTCAGCTTACCCTGCTCACCTGCTTGAAGGAGGAGTTGGTTCTGCAGAATCATCACTGCTGCTGGCCATCAGTTCCCCTTTTTCTGACCCCTCACTTCCTTTGGGAACTAGGTTATTTTTTGTCAGGAAGAGAGCTTAAGGTGAATTTTAACGCTATGGTAGTTTTTGTCTGAATTGCCTCTCTGCAGTGTCTGTCCCAATAATCTAGAGTGAAAGCAGGTCTGTACCTTTCCCTGTGCCTAGTATGGCAGTATCTCAGCATGAAGAAACTGCGCCGGTCTGGTCAAGGAGTGGGGGGGAAAGGTAGATACTGCCATTAACAGAGGCTTACTTGTCTTTTTAAAAAAGTATATTTTTTATTGATTTCAGAGAGGAAGAGAGAAATATCAATGATGAGACAGAATAATTGATCAGCAGCCTTCTGCAAGCCCCTTACTAGGGATCCAGCTTGCAACCTAGGCATGTTCCCTTCACCAGAATCAAACCTGGGGCCCTTCAGTCTATAGGCCAATACTCTATCCACTGAGCCAAACCGGCTATGGCAAGGCTTAACTTGTCTTTTGAGAGAGGGGCCCAAGTTGTGAAAATCTTAGTGTAAATAAATTTGGCAATATTGGAGGTGTGCCTGATTGATAAAATTGTGAAAACACTTCAGATCAGGTTTTCTGCCGAACAGGGTTGAGAATCTGGGAAGAGATGATGTAGGAAAACAAAAATTTAGAGAAAAAGAAGGCACGATGGACTTGAGACTAGGATAAATTTGGGAAATTACAAGTGTTGGCATTGCCCAGACAAAATTTACAGGACAACTATGGTGATGGTAATGTGGACTAAAAGAGAAGACAGGCATCCTAGGGTTTGTTTTGAAAGTCCTTGATGTTGTTGCTTTCCACCATGAGAAATATTTGCAAAAGATAAAAGTTCTCATCACTCCAGGAATCCAAGCAGAAAGACAACATCATCTTATCTGTGCTTATCATAAGAGTAGTTCCTTTTCTAGCGGGTAGGTTGAACTGGCTATCCTCTTTCCCCATCTAATCTTGCATTGTGCTGACCCATGTTGTAGAGTGTGTGTGTGTGTGTGTGTGTGTGTGTGTGTGTGTGTGTGTAATGGTGCCATTTATTAATATATTGTCTCAGCTTTAAATTCACCTCTTGTAGCCTGACCTGTGAAAATGGATCTGGGCCCTTGATGCTCTTTTCCTTTGTCAGCTGGCATGAGGTTTATCAGTAGTGGGCTCTGGAGCAACATAGGAAGGAAGGAGCTTCTTTCTTGGCTCAGTTCACCAGCTCCGGGGAGTACCTTTTCCCCGCACTCCTTGACCAGACCGGCGCAGTTTCTTCATGCTGAGTGCCTGCAGGACCCAGCTTTCTCCACTGATTGGCCATCCTTTGTTTTCTTCACCTCTCCACTCAGGCAGTGGTGGGTTAGCCGGAAGCCCAAACAGCACAGGTCACTGCTCCTGCACCTTCTCTTCATTTCCATGGGCATACAGTCTAGGGCTGGACTGGCTTTCTGGAAAGCAGATCACCACCTGACTTGCATCTCGTGCTAAGGCCCTGAACTTGCTACTCCCCAGACCCTCTCTTCAGCTCTATGTGCATGCACACCAGGGTCCTGGCAGTTACCTGTAGCTGCCCCGGCTCAAGCTGTGCACAGAAGTACCCTATGGTCTTTCAGCTTTCCAGTCTCCATTTCTGGCAGCGCCTATAGCAGTGTTCTGAATGTCCTTGCTCACCTGCCCATCAGCCTCGGCTTGCTTGTGCCTCATAGGTTGGTTTGATGTAGCCCTTCAGATGCAGACACTTGTGTGGTCCAGGTTTTGTATTAACATCAACATCTTGGTTCTCTATCCACATCCAGCTCCCTCTGTGTACCTGCCTACCACTTTGGCTGGCCTGAATTCCAGAGGGTTATTTTGCTTGCCAGCTCTGGCGTGTGCAACTCCCCACCCCTACCCTAGCTTCTCTACCATCAGTGGGCTGCAGCCACTCCACCAGCGAGGGCTGATCCCCAGTCTTGGGGATGGAACTCTCCTTCCTTGGTTATCTTTCCTTAGAACTCTACCTCAGCTGAGTTTTTCTTTCAATATTTATAGTTACTCTCCTACCATTGTATAATATATAATTTAAAAATTTTTACCCGATAAGCCCTAGCTGGTTTGGTTCAGTGGACACGGCATCGGTCTGTGGACTGGAAGGTCCCACGTTCAATTCTGGCCAAGGACACATGCCCGGATTGTAGGCTTGATTCCCACTGTGGGGAGTGCAGGAAGCGGCCGATCAATGATTCTCATAGTTGATGTTTCTATCTCTTTCCTTCTTCCTTCCTCTCTGAAATCAATTAAAAAAAAAAAAAATCTTTACCCAAGGATATGTTCTAATCTTAGAGGGGAAGAAAGAGTGAGAGAAAGACATCAGTGTATGAGAAAAATATTGGTTTGCCTCCCCATGCAAACTGAACATGCAAACTGGGTATCTAGGAATCTAACTGGCAACCTTTCTGTGCATGGGACGATGGTCCAACTAGTTGAAAAATAATAATTCTTTATGTTAAATTTCCTACTTAAATTACTGTGTGGTATAGGTCTCTTCATTTTACTCAAACTAATACAGATGTGAATTGTGTATATAGTTTTTATATGAGCGCAAAGACATGAACTTTTGATGGCATTTATTCGAAGAAATAATGCTAATCAAAGTTATTACTAATACTAGCTGGGGCTCTAGACCTGAACCCAAACACAGAAATCTAATGGTCTAGACCTGGGGATAGCACATTATAGCCTGAAGGCCGACTCTAGCCTGTATTTGTGAGGCTTACGAACTAAGAATGGTTTACATTTTAAATAGTTGAAAATAATCAAAAGAATATTTTGTGACACATATCCATGTCCATAAATAGTTTTCCCGTAACACAGCCACACATTTGTTTTGTATTGTCTACAGCTGCTTTCATGCTACAATGGTGAGTAATTGAATCAGAGACCATAATGGCCCATAAACTCTAAAATATACTATCTGACCCTCAACAGAAAGTTTGCTGACCCTTGATCTAGACCAGCAATTTTCAATCAGTGTGCTACAAGAATTTCTAAAACATGCAATACCTGACTATTTAGTCAGGGACACTGACCTCTTTTCCCTTAGATCAGTGGTTCTCAACCTTCCTAAGGCCGCGACCCTTGCATACATTCCTCATGTGGTGGTGACCCCAACCATGAAATTTTGCTACTGTTAGGCATCGTGATGTAAATATCTGCATTTTCCGATGGTCTTAGGTGACCCCTGTGAAAGGGTCGTTCAACCCCCAAAGGGGTTGCGACCCACAGGTTGAGAACCGCTGCCTTAGGTTGTCAGTAAGAAAATGACAACACTAACAGAACAATAGCCATCCAGTGTGAATGAAGAAAATAGATACTTATTTTTTGTCAGATCAGTAAAAAATACATTTTTTAGTTTGCCGAAGAATTTTAGTTTATGTGTGCCATGAGATGAAAAAGGTTGAAAATTGCTGATCTAGACTGAACCTTGGGAACACTTTACCAAAGGCCAAATGAATAGCCTACTTATTCCCATTCTCTGGAATTCATGATCTCTTTTTTTCTTATTTGTAGATATCGACAAACTGATTCTCAAATTTATCTGAAATTACAAGGGATCTGGAATGGCAAAACAATCTTTTGAAAGAAAAACAAATTAGGAGGACTCACTTTTTCTGATTTCAAAACGTACGACAAAGCAATGGTACTGACATAAGGATAGACATACATACAGATCAAATAAATAGAATTGAGAAGTCAAATAAAACCATGTGTCTTTGATCAACTGGTTTTCCACAAGGGTGCCAAGACCATTCAGTGGGCAAAGAATAGCTTTTTCAACAAATGGTGCTGTGGCAACTGGATATTTACCTGCAAAAGAATAAAGTTTAACCCTTACCTTGTGCCAGACATAAAAATTAATTAAAAATATATCAAAGATCCAAATGTAAGATACTAAAACTATAAAACTCTTAGAAGAAAGCATAGGACCAAATCTTTATGATCTAAACTTGGCAACGATTCTTAGATACGCCACCAAGAGCAAGAGCAAAAACAAAACAACAAAAAAGATAATAGATAAATTGGACTTTGTCAAGATTAAAAACAAAGGTGAAAAGACAATCCATAGAGTTAGAGAAAATGTCTATAAATCATATATCTGATATGGGACTTGTATCAAGAATACATAAAGAATTCTTGACAACAATCCAAGGATTATACACAAATGGGCAGTAAGTACATGAAAAGATGCTCAACATCATTAGTCATCAGGGAAATGCAAATCAAAACCACAATGAGATAGATACTAGTCCACACACCTTATAATGGTCAACCCAAGTCACATAATAACAAGTGTTGATGATTAAGTGGCGAAATCAGAACCCTCATATACTACTGGTAGGAGTATAAAACATTGCAGCCACTTTGGAAAACAGTCTGGTAGAGCTTATTTATCTGCCCACCTCACATTTTTGAACTGTGGTCACTAAAGGAGTGCCCATGCATTTCTTCAATTGGATGGGGATGGAGGACAGTGACTCTTGACCAGGGAACACCGCTGCAGCGGATCAGAGGAGCAGGAACCAGAGCCTGGGATGAGTTCACAAAAAGCAGGATCTGGACAGTGGCTCCAGATGGAGGAGCCAGAGGAATCTGTGGACAGTGGGCAGTCACTGCCCCCGGTTTACATCTACAGTCCTGAGTACGTCAGCATGTGCGATTCCCTGGCCAAAGTCCCCAAACGGGCAAGTATGGTACATTCTTTGATTGAAGCATATGCACTGCATAAACAAATGAGAATAGTCAAGCCCAAAGTGGCCTCCATGGAGGAGATGGCCACCTTCCACACTGATGCCTATCTGCAGCATCTCCAGATGGTTAGCCAAGAAGGAGATGACGATCATCCGGACTCTACGGAATATGGCCTAGGTTATGACTGTCCAGCTACCGAAGGGATATTTGACTATGCGGCAGCTGTGGGAGGGGCTACAATCACAGCTGCCCAATGCCTGATTGATGGAATGTGCAAAGTAGCCATTAACTGGTCCGGAGGATGGCATCACGCAAAGAAAGATGAAGCATCTGGATTTTGTTATCTCAATGATGTTGTCCTGGGAATATTACGATTGCGACGGAAATTTGACCGTATTCTCTATGTGGATTTGGATCTGCACCATGGAGATGGTGTAGAAGATGCCTTCAGTTTCACCTCCAAAGTCATGACGGTATCCCTGCACAAATTCTCCCCGGGATTTTTTCCAGGTACAGGTGATGTGTCTGATGTTGGCCTAGGGAAGGGACGGTACTACAGCGTGAATGTGCCCATTCAAGATGGCATACAGGATGAGAGATATTACCACATCTGTGAAAATGTACTAAAGGAGGTATACATGGCCTTTAATCCCAAAGCAGTGGTCTTACAGCTGGGAGCTGATACAATAGCTGGGGATCCTATGTGCTCCTTTAACATGACTCCAGTGGGAATTGGCAGGTGTCTTAAGTACATCCTTCAGTGGCAATTGGCAACACTTATTTTGGGAGGAGGAGGCTATAACCTTGCCAACACAGCTCGATGCTGGACATACTTGACTGGGGTCATCCTAGGGAAAACACTATCCTCTGAGATCCCAGATCATGAATTTTTTACAGCATATGGTCCTGATTATGTGCTGGAAATTACGCCAAGCTGCCGGCCAGACCGCAATGAGCCCCACCGAGTCCAGCAAATCCTCGACCACATCAAAGGGAATTTGAAGCATGTAGTCTAGTGGACAAAAAGGGATCAGGTTTCCAGAGCTGAAGAGCAGTGCCTATGATGAAGGCAGCATATTTATGTCGAATTTGTGACTTTAGGGGAAATTTGGAAGAAATAAATTCTTGAAAATTTCCAAGGGGCACCAAATGTCTGCTGGCCTCCTGAGGTGAGGCAGGGAGGCACCCCAGAGGCTCAACTAGGCCTAGAGGAAGAGTTAGATTTCCAACATTAAAAGTGTTTATTTTTGAAACATAAATACCATTTTTAATCTTTAAAGCTATTTTTAAGCAAGTTGGGGAGGGAGGTATTTTTATTTTCTTAGAGGAGACAGATCAGAAGCTGGGAGAAAGCATGGATGTGTAGTGGGTTAGAGGGGAGCTGAGAGGTAGGGTTTGGGTTTCAGGATCATTGAGGTGATGCCTTGGTGAAGGGAAATGATAGTAGATTGATTGGGAGGTGGTAAGAAGTTGTTTTTAGGATCATTGATCTATTTTTTAAAAATATTTTTTTAATTGATATTTAGAGAGAGAGGAAAAGAGAGGGAGGGAAACAGTGAGAGAGAAGCATCAATTGGCTATCTCCTGCACACCTCATAGTGGGGATCTAGCCCAAAACCTGGGCATGTGTCCTGACTGGGAATTAAATCAGCGACCTCTTAGTGCATGGGATGATGCTCAACCAACTGAGCCATACCACCCAGGCGAGCTGTTTTGTTTTTTTTGAAAACCTATAAAGAAAAGAAAAAACAGTCTGGTAGTTTCTCATACAATTAAACAGTTATCATATGACCCAACAGTTCTAGTTCTAGGTATATGCACAAGAGAAATGAAAGCATGAGACAACATGAAAGTTTGCACAAAAATGTTTAAATGCAGAATTATTCCTAATAGTCAAAGGGTAGAAACTGCCGAATATCAACTAACGAATGGGCAAACAATAATGTTATATCCATACAATGAAATATTCAGCCATAAAAAAGTGATGAAGTACTGATATATGCCATAACATGGATGAATTTTGAAAACATGATGTAAGTGAAAGAAGGCAGTCACTAACGACCACATATATGGGTTCCTTTGTAAGAAATGTCTGGAAGTCCTTCATTCAGGGCTTTGTTCACATGCACGCCTCAGAGAGATTTTCTCAGAGCATCTAATCAAAGTTACCCTACTTTGTTTTTCATATCACCCTAATGTTACTCTTTATACCTATCCATGTGGTTTACTGTCCATCTCACTAGAACATAAAGTCTTTCAAGAAAGGGACTTTGTATCTCACTAACAGTGAGGTAAATAATTTAAAATGCATACATGAGTGATATGTTAGGAGGCAGGGTAACTTGGAAGCAGCTGAGGAACCAGATGGTACTATATTCCTGTTCTTGCCACCTTGAATAAGATACATCTCTCTGAGCCTCCATCTCTTGTCCTCTACATGTTGACAAAAATGGGACAGAACATGCATTTTAGGGTGTGAGAATTAAATTACAAAGCCCTGGCTGGTGTGGCTCAGTTGTCTGAACATCGATCTATACACTGAATGATTGCTGGATCGATTCCTGGTCAGGGCACATACCCAGGTTTCAGGTTCAATCCCTGTTTGCATATGGGAGGCAACTGATCGATGGATGTTTCTCACATTGATGTTTCTCCCTCTCTCTAAAAAAAAAAAAAATAAAGACATTAAAATTACAAAACCTTCAGGTAACTTTTCTTGCTGGGTTTTGAGGAACAGCAAGGAGACTAGTATGGCTGGAGGATGATGAATGAGGGGAATGTTGAAGGAGATGAGGTTGGAAAGGGATGCAGGGCTGGATTTTATTCTGCGTGTGCTGGAAAGTTATTGGGAAGTGGAGAGCAGGACAATGACATCATCTAATATAATCCCACTACATGGTAGAAGTGGCTGCTGTGAGTAAGAGAGGAAGCAAAGAGATTAGTTAGGGGTTCAGTGATCCAAGACAAAGATGATGGTGGCTAGGACTAGCATGGTAGTGGGCAGGTGACGACAGCCAGATTTAAAACATTTTGAAGGTGAGGTCCATAGGATTTGCTGATTGATTGAGATGGGAGAGAATGACAGGGATCAAGGATTCTACCAAGTTGTTTTTATTTTTAATCTGAGAAACTTCTGAGATGGGAAATGCTGCTAAGAAGTGGTTTTGGGAAGACGAGTGATTAGACTCAAGAATTTAGTTTTCATCTTTAAATTTATTAGCTCTTTAGACATTCATGTACAGCAGGTGACTGGATATTAAAGCCAAGAGTTAAATGAAGAGCCCAGGTTTAAAGGAACAAATTTGAAAAACCTGAACATGTAGAACTTTCAAAAGTCCTGGAACTGGTCCTAACTGGTTTGGCTCAGTGGATACAGTGTTGGCCTGCGGATTAAAGAGTCTCTGGGTTCGATTAGGGCACATGCTCCAGGCTCGATCCCCATAAAGAGGAACACAGGAGACAGCCAATGGATGATTCTAATTATTGATGTTTCTATCTCTCTTTCTTCCTCTCTGAAATCAATAAAAATATTTTAAAGTCACTGGACTGGATGGGGATTGATTCATTCAAGTATTTATTAACTCCTGTTTTGTGCTTAGCAGTGACCTAGGCACTGCAGCCATGAACAATAATACACAAACATCCTTATTGTTGCAATTTTCGTTCTAATGGGGAGGGATAGTAAAATAACAAAGGCATATAGTACATTAGCTGTTAATATTAAGGAGAAAGGGCAGTTTGCGGTTTTAAACAGATGACCAAGGAAATCCTCAGTGGGAAAATGTGATGAGTCTTGAAGGTGAAGGTGAGGGCATGAGCGGTGCACTCAACCGGATGCCCAGAATTTCAGGCAAATGCACAGGCGCTAGGGCAGGAGCACTTCGAGCAAGTTCACGGGGAAAACCAGTGGCTGTAGGGGTGAGAGCCCAGGGCAGAGCTGGTGGCAGAGTTCACAGGCCCGGGCTGGAGCGGGGCGGGGGCCGGGAATGAGGAAGAGGAGGAGCTGCAGCTCTGGCGGTTCCGTTTGCTGTTAGCTCCGCCCGAAGCCCCGCCCTTCTTTGAAATCACAGCTTTACGTCGAGGACGGAACTCCAGGGCCGGGCTCTGAGACCGGAAGTAGTTTTCTGCCGGACTCCATTTTGCCTGGGTCTGCATTTCCGGTAGAAGCGGCGGGAAGCGGGTTACAGGAGGGCTAGGCCTCCGCGCAGGCGAATCCGGCGGGAATCGGTGCCATCAGAACCGCCACCATGGTGAGGAGACATAGGCCGGTGGCGTGGGCGCTCCCGAGTCTGTTGTGGAGGGAAGGAGCGCGACCGTTTGGGGAGGAGGCCGTGGTTGGCCGCTCGTTGGTCGGCGATGAAGGCCCGGCCGCGGCCGCTCCGTCCGGGCACGAGAGACCGGGACCTTGGACGCTCGGAGGGTTGGGGGGAGGGGAAAGCGGGAACTGCGGGGCGGAGGCCGGGTCGCTCGGTGGGCGCGGGGGTAGGACCGCGGCCCTTCACGCCCCTGTGGCCGCGGTATTTAGGAACCTGGAGGCACGAAGTAAAACTTTTGCGGAAGAAATGTGTGTTCGTGTGTCGAGAGCAGGCGCTAGAGCCGCAGGAGGGCTAGGGAGGCCCGGTGAGACTTGTGAGAAGGCCTTGGGGCAGGAGGGGGGAGATCTGGCTGAAACTGGGGAGCGTTCTTGAGTCTAGTGGAGGCGGAGGGTGAAGGAGCAAGTGTGGAGGAAGAATTGAACTCACTTTTTGAGCATAAATGTGTTTTTGAATACGCCCGACTCTTCAGGCTCTGGGGCTGCACAAGGAAACGCTTCCTCCCTCCACCGAGTTGACTTTCTAGCTGCGGACACGGGCAGCGTTAATAACGGCGCCGCGGGGGGCGGGGCGCACGCTTCCCGGAGCAGATGGGTCCTGCGCGGAGTCAAGATTGTTCCCGCGAAAAGGGGAGGGAGGGCATGTTATCGACCCGAGGGATGTAAGTGCAAAGCCGAGAAAGGGCTGGAGAGGGGGTAAGGGAGGAACTGGGGGGAGCCTGGTTCCTAACGGCCTCGGGGGCACTTAGCCTTGCTGGTGACCCCCCTCCAGCCCCCTAAATGATAGGAACTTTGTGTTTAGAAAGCTCACTTTTGTTCGGCAGATGTTGTGTTGGGTGAAGTGAAAGCAGGGGAACCCTTTAGGATGTTGTTTGAGGAATTGGACAGTGGGTTCAGGCTGATGAGGTTCCTGGCTCCGAGACAGGGCAACCTTCCTCGCCTCTCGCAGCTTCAAAGGCCTCATCTGTAAAAGAGCAAAAATAACGGAGCTGATTTGGAGAATTAAACGAGACATCCAGTGCTCATTACAGTGCCTGGTATGAAGTGAACACTCAGTCAGTGTTGGCTGTTACTGAGAAGGCCAAGAAATGTTGCCATACACAAATGAGGTCTGTGTGGCTAGAAGCTGTCTGATTACAAGGCAGTTAAAGAGTCATCTGAGGGAGACTGAGCCACATAACCTGGGTCTCCTGGGTGGAATTCAAGGTTCTGATCCACACGTTTGTAGGTTCATAAGCCTTGTCCAAACTCACAGAGGTGAACAGCATGCACAGTTAGAACTGGCCAGTCAGATTGATGCTGGGCTGATGCACAGATCAACTGCCAGGTCATTTATTTCTAGAGAGAAATATAACTGCGTGTGCCTGTCTTTCTTGGTATACAGCCAATCCTTTCTCAGGAATTCTCCCATGTTGCCCTATGACCTCTGACAATTACTGTTTTTGCCTTTCCCTTCAAATCATATTACAATTGCCTTTGTTAAGGTTGGGTAAGTTTCGGTGAACTAATCCAATCCATCCATAACTACCACTACATTATAGTGATGTCTCTGTAGTCTATTTTAGCAAGCCAGGCTATAAAACAAAATGTTGTTGGGTTAATTGAGAAGGATAGCAAGTTATATATTTTTAAACACCATTATGTGTTCAAACTAATTAGTATCCTGGATATCAGGAAATTTCCCTGCCAAAGATAGTCTTGAAGACTAACAAATCCTCCTTTGGGGCATTCTACTCTCACCTCCAAGGTGATTGGTCCTTTCTGATAAGCTTCTGGCTGATTGGATTTTAGTGCTAGTCCCATTCCAGCTCATTTTCTGGCTTTTTTTTAAATAGAATATGGGTGTATTATAGTACTGGAGTCACAAACCTGTAATCTTCACAGTGGTAGTTATGGATGGATTGGATTAGTTCACCGAAACTTACCCAACCTTAACAAAGGCAATTGTAATATGAGATGATTTGAAGGGAAAGGCAAAAACAGTAATGGTCAGAGGTCATAGGGTAACATGGGAGAATTCCTGAGAAAGGATTGGCTGTATACCAAGAAAGACAGGTACACGGAAAAGAAGGCTGCAGCAGAAGTTTTTAGAAAGGACTAAGAGAAATGTGGTTCCACCCTGCTGGGTAGCTCAGTTGCTTAGAGTGTAGTCCTGATATGCCAAGGTTGTGGGTGCAATTTCCAGTCAGGGCACATATAGGAGTCAACCAGTAGATGCATGAATGTGTAGAACAAATCCATGTTTCTCTTCCCTGCTGATTTCTTTTTGCAGACTGTGGGCAAGAGCAGCAAGATGCTGCAGCACATCGACTACAGGATGAGGTGCATCCTGCAAGACGGTCGTATCTTCATTGGCACCTTCAAGGCTTTTGACAAGCATATGAATTTGATCCTATGTGATTGTGATGAATTCAGGAAGATCAAGTGAGGAATGGGCTGTGGGGGAGGGATTTGGATGAGGGGGATACATTGGAGGTGGGGTGGGTCAAGTGATAGGTGGTGATATAGCTAGCTAGCTGATTCCTGTTGGTTTGCTCTCCTGTTTTAGAGGGCAGATTTAAATGGAGACATTGGACACTTAAGTTGCTTTCTTTAGCCTAGCAATCCTTGCTCTGTATTTCCAGTACATTGCAAGTTGTAAGAAGGGCTGCTAGGCTTTTTGTTTCTCTTCTTTTCTCATGCTCCTGGGTATGGGGATAAAGGGCTGTCATGTTCTCCCCACAGGTGTATGAGGGGGGGAGAACTTAATTTTCTGGCCTCATTATCTGTTTGTAAAGCTGTAGCCTAAAAAGCTCTCCCAATGCAGCCTGTTCTGAAACTGCTTTAAGAAGCCTCTGACCCTCTTCAGGATAAGTGCTCAGCTTCCCCTGTGGGTTTGGGGCCAGTGATTTTTGTTGGCATTTACAGAAACAATCAGAGATATCTTCTACTGCCCTATGATTCCATAAGTTATTGGATGGCTCCCTTATATTAAGAGTCACAGATCTTAAGTTTCAGACGAAAATATGTGGTCTAGCTTTTTGACCTATTTTTATATTCAAGGCAACTTGAGGCCCAGAGAGATTATGTAATTTTCATGGTCATTCAGCTCTCTTTGGCCACGTGCAGTGGCCATGTTATGTTGTTAGCTGTGAAATCCCTTTGATTCCCTTTGGGGTCATGAGGTGAAGAAGTATAGGACAGCCCTAACCGGTTTGGCTCAGTGGATAGAGCGTTGGCCTGCAGACTCAAGGGTCCTAGGTTGATTCCGGTCAAGGGCATGTACCTTGGTTGCGGGCACATACCCAGTGGGGAGTGTGCAGGAGGCAGCTGATTGATGTTTCTAAGTTTCTATCCCTCTCCCTTCCTCTCTGTAAAAAATCAATAAAATTAAAAAAAAAAAAAGTATAGGACAAAAAATTTGGTAGCATGGCTGATTGCCAGGTATGCACATTAGAGAAGGGCCAGCAGATCAATGTAGAATTATTCCAAACAGTTCTCCTTTTCAAATGAAACTAACTTTATTCTGACAATAAAAAAGTTTAGGAAATCTTTTTAAAAATAAAGAATAATATGAGAAAAAATTAAAATCCCCAGAAAAACTTTTTTCAAGATTGTGAAAGGCATTATATACTTTTAATTAAAAATAAGAAAATATAGATAAGCATAAAAAGGGGAAATATGTTCACCCACAAAAAGCCACTGTCAATTTATTATTAGATATCATTAAAATGAAACCTTTACCTGGGCCTACATGGCTCAGTGTCAACTTGTGAATCAGGAGATCATGGTTCAATTCCCAGTCAGGGCATATGCCGGGATTGTGGGCCCGGTCCCCAGTGTGAAGTGTGCAGGAGGCAGCCAATCAAGTATTTGCTCTCATCATTTATGCTCCCCTCCCTCCCTTGCCCTTCCTCTTTGAAATCAATAACTATATATTAAAAAGAAAAAAATAAAGCTTTAAGTTGATTTTTACATTGATCAGGTATTTTTTCTTTTAGCATACTACTGGCTTTGGGATTTTCTTTTCTTCTCTGCCTTGTGGTTATTTTCCCCACATTGCATTCATATTTTGTTCATCTTTTCTGGCTGTAGTTGTTTGAAGATTTTCTGTTTTTGTGCTTTGAGGATAGAGGTATAGTTTCTGTGTAGTTAACCTCTTACTTTTCCTTTATGGTTTCTATTTCTTATGTGAGGTAAGGGACCCACTTGTAAGTGGTTCTGAGTGGGATTCAATTGACCTGAGGAATTGTTTCAGCTGCCTTCTGACACTGGCAAGACCTTAAGTTGAAGGCAAGGAACACAGTGATAGATAGCAGAGAAGATTGACTGAGGAGAGATGACTTGATAGTTCTTAGGGAATAACATTGAGCCAGGGCTGGGCTTCCTTGACTATTGTCCTATCTCTTGTTCTGTGTGTCTTCTTGGCATAGGAATCAACCACCTTGGGGTTGCAGATACATTCTGTGGAAAACTATTTAGAAGAGCTGTCTTAGGGAAAGTTTAAGTACCATTTATCATGGGATAGAATGTAAAACAAATCTTAGAGGCCGCTAGGTAGGTGAATATGAACTTTACCGTCTTTCTAATGCTTGCTTTTTTGTTCTTTCTAAACCTGTCTTTAGGCCAAAGAACTCAAAACAAGCTGAAAGAGAAGAGAAGCGAGTCCTTGGGCTGGTGCTACTTCGAGGGGAGAACCTGGTCTCAATGACAGTAGAGGGACCTCCTCCCAAAGATGTAAGTCAGAGCAGAGTGCCAACGAAAAAGCCATATTGAGCATGTGCTGTGTGCCAAGCACTTTAGTATTTTATTTAATCCTTGCAACAATCTTTGAGATAAGTAACTCCCACTTTCTAGGTTTTAGTAACTTGCTCAAGATGTCACAGAAGGCCCAGCCCTACCTCAGTGCTATTCTGTAGTAAGATGTGACATTGGCATTTGATCCCAAGCCTTGATTCTGTAAACACCAACCTACATTTAAAGTAGAGCAGATTTTAGAGAATCTAACCAAATTTATTTTTCCTTTTTTATTTTAAGACATTTTTCATCAAAGCAATATTTCTCTTAATGATGTTTATTGTCCATATATATACATATACTAGTACATATATATTAGTATTTAACACAATATGCATGTAATATTTTATTTTGCTTTTTCACTTAATGTAAATATTTTTCTGCTTGCTATATATAAGTCATGTTAGTGGAATGACTTAAGATATTTTCTCAAGTGAGTACAGAGTACTTTATCCTAGTAATTTCCTTATTTTTAGACTTCATTTGAAGCTTTTTTTCAATATAAATGACTACAAGTGATGTTACCATATTTTTTGATTCAAAGAATATGTACCAGTAGTAATTCTTGGAATCTATTTCCAATAGAATTTATTACTCTAATGTAAATTGTTTCTTTCATGACCACAAGCAGTTTTGACATAACTCCATCATTTGCAGATGAGGAAACAGTTCCAAAATTGTGGGATTACTTCCCCACTGTCACCCACCTGGTGAGATTCAGAGCTGGGACTGAACCTCATCTTTCTTTGATGCCAGATCAAGTGTTTTTGTCTACCGCACCCTCCTGAATGGAGCCCTGGCCCTTTGTTAAATTTTCATTGGAATGCATATAGGTGGTTGTGTTGTGGCATGTTTCTCTAGGCTTACCCTTAAACTCTTCTAGCCTGCTGCATGGTGACAGTTAGGCATATAATATTAGACAGAGGAGTAATGGTGTTACCTCATACTAGTGGACAGTGTCTGTAAGTTGTTTTGATGCTCCATAAGTCTGAGAGGCTCTCTTGGCAATGGCATTCCAAAATGTACACCTGATTCTCTAGGCCACAAGCATTTTAACTTACTTCTTTATTTCTTAGACGGGCATTGCCCGAGTGCCACTTGCTGGAGCTGCTGGGGGCCCGGGGATTGGCAGGGCTGCTGGCAGAGGAATCCCAGCTGGTGTTCCCATGCCCCAGGCCCCTGCAGGACTTGCTGGGCCAGTTCGTGGGGTTGGTGGACCATCCCAACAGGTGAGGAGTTGGGGAAAGGCACCAAAGAATAGAGGGAGGGTCTATAGTTTGGGAGGAGTCCAGAATGATCAACCGATGACTGTCAGGCTATCAGTGTTCATGGTGCTTTGTGTATGTGTTCCTAGAATCAATCGAAAGGAAAACCTGCCATTGTAAACTGTATGATGGTACTAGTAAAGACATTCATGAAAGATATATTAGCCGAATGCATTGTAGCAAAAGGTTCTATAACAACATTTGAAATATTCTTTCATAACTTACTAGTTATTTGACAATGCAGATGCCTTCTCTTATTTGCGTTGGCATCCTGGAGATTAGACACTCAAGCTTGATCCTTCTCTGAAAAATGGCTTTTTGTTTGTTTTTGGTTAATACCCTAGGATATTTTTCCCATTGATTTTTATTTTTAAATACACGTTTTTGTTGATTTCAAAGAGAAAGGAAGAGGGAGAGATAGAACCATCAATGATGAGAGAATCATTGATTGGCTGCCTTCTGCACGCCCCCAACTGGGGATGGAGCCTGCAACCCAGGATGTGCCCTTGACTGGAATCGAACCTGGGACCCTTCAGTTCACTGGCTGATCGATGCTCTATTCACAGAACCAAACCAGCTATGGATCCCATTGATTTTTAGATAGTGAAAGAAGAGAGTCATAGAAGAAACATTGATGTGAGAGTGACACATTGATTGTTTGCCTCCTACATGTGCCTGCAACTGAGATGTATGCCCTTGACAGGAATCGAGAATCTGACCCTTCAGTCTGTTGGCCGATGCTTTACCTACTGAGCCAAACTGTCTAGGTGTAGAAGTCTTAAGGCCTGAGTCGTAGTTTAGGGGATTTGGTGTCTGCTGCTTTACCAAGTTGGGGAGGAGAGTGGGATGCTGTACTGCACTGGACTGTTCTGTGTAATTCTCTCCTGTGTTCTCTTAGGTGATGACCCCACAAGCAAGAGGCACTGTTGCAGCTGCTGCAGCTGCTGCTACAGCTAGTATTGCAGGGGCCCCAACCCAGTACCCACCAGGCCGTGGAGGTCCTCCCCCACCTATGGGCCGAGGGGCACCCCCTCCAGGTAAGAAACCCATAAGGAGAGCATTGCTAATTGCTAAAAGATGCCTCAGCTGGATTTATGATGAGACATACCTTGACCGAAACTGATGATGAGTTTTTATAGTTAAGCAGGATTACTCTGAGATCCAGCCTGGCTGACTGACCATGGAACAAGAGCCATTGGGAGTTCCCACCTCTTTTGCTCAAGTCCCAGTTTGCTTAGGAGATGCTGGGAGAGTGGCATGGTCTATCTATCTCAGAACTTGGTAGACAGCTTTGTGTGTTTTTTTTGCTACCTTTTGACAGGCACTTGAACTATCTTTTGGGGGTTTTTATCTTTCAGGCATGATGGGCCCACCTCCTGGTATGAGGCCTCCCATGGGTCCCCCAATGGGGATCCCCCCTGGACGAGGAACTCCAATGGGCATGCCCCCTCCAGGAATGCGACCCCCTCCACCAGGGATGCGAGGTAATGCTCACAGCAGTGACTTAGACTTCCTTCCCTAGAGCCATATTGGGAAGGGAAGTGGAGGGAAGGTGAAATTTTCACCATTCATCTGGGCTTTCAGGCCTTCAGCCTAGTGAACTTTTTCTTAGAGGACAACTTAATCCAGAAAGGAAAGAGGGAACAGCATTTCTTTAATTGACCTAACTCCCTCTGCACCCAGGTATTTCTGTGTCCAAGGCAGTGTTCTTAGGGCACTGTGAAATGCATTCTGAGGGTCCCCAATAAAGATCATGGAATTATCTTTGGTTTGGTAGTGTTTAATAATTAAGAAAGGGCTCTGGTCTTTGCTATATACTACTTAGTATGTAAATCTTTTTAACTCCAGTTTGAGAAGTGGTGACATAGATAGCCCCTCATGTTATAGGTAAGAAAACAGGCTCAGAAAAAGTTCACAGTGTCTTGACGCTCACACCAGTGTCCTTTCCACCAAATCATAGTAGTTTCTAAGCTAACCCACAGCCTCCACACGAGGTGATTCCTATGTCTGTAGCATGAGTTTTCTGTGTTTGAGTTTTGTAAGCATGGGAATCTAATTAGCCCCTGTCAGCACATATATCCCTCCAATTGGTTGATAACTGCAGGATGTAGGAGCCTGGGCAGGAATGGGGATTTGACTTGCAGATCAGGCACTGACTAAACTCCTTACTCTTACTTCAGGCCTTCTTTGATCCTTGGCCACAGAGTTACAGAAGTAGCTCCACAGAGGCGTGGTCCCGGTTCACCAGGGCCACACTACCACAGACCGGTTTGTTTGTTATGCTGTTATACTTGGAGTCTCACCAGATTGTCTGGTTTCCCTTACAGGGCCCCCTCCCCCAGGAATGCACCCACCAAGGCCCTAGACTCATCTTGGCCCTCCTCAGCTCCCTGCCTGTTTCCTGAAAGCCTGTACATAGTCCTTTTATTTCTGTGTGGCCTGTGAGACGAAAATTTCTTAATAAACTCTTAATAGGATATTATAAGTGTGCCTGGTGTTTCTGTTCATTTTTAGAAAAATCTTAGATAATAACCGGTGCTTAAGTCAGGAAAGGATGCCTTGGAAAAATTAGCCCTAATCTTAACTGTGCCTTTTAAAATATTTTCTACACATTTGCAGAGATCCACATACCAAGAGAGTTACAGAATTGAACTACAGTGAGACATTTTAACCTATCAAACTGGCAAAGATGGATTTGTTGAATTAAACATACACTGTTAGAGAGGGTTGGGATTTTGTGTATCCTCTGGAAGGAACTCATCTAAATAGCTTCTTGAGCAGTACTTTATTTTTGTACAATTAAGTATGAAGTTAATACCAAAATGGAAAATCCTATTGATGGGAATAATTTATCTTTCTCCTAGAGTTATACATATACATGTAACCTCATCCAACTTTTGAATTGTGGAACCTCCATGATTTCTACCCAAAGTCTATGTTCAGTTGATAAAATGGTCATTGAGCAGTAGTAATCTAGTAGTTGGATACAAGTATGAGAGATCACCGCTATGTTTTTTTTGTCTCCTTAATCCTTACCCACGGATATTTTTCCATTGAGTGGAAAAGAAAGGGAGAGACACAGAGAGAAACACAGATGTGAGAGAAACATATCAATTGCTTGTCTCCTGCATGTATCCAACCAGAGCCAGGGATTAGCCTGCAATCAAAGTATATGCCCTTGACCAGAATTGAACCTGGGACCCTTCAGCCTGCTGTCTGATGCTCTATCCACTGAGCCAAATCAGTTAGGATTCACCACTGTTCTTAAGTTACTGACCCTAGGGAAGATAATTCTAAATCTAAAGGAGAACTTAATGAAAAAAAAAAGAAAAAAAAAAGATGTGCAGTAGGGGGATTTTGTCCAGGAATGTAAGTTTGGTTTAACATAACCCATATAATGGAAAAAGACGTAGTCATTTAAATAGATGGAGAAAAAGCAATTGGCAGAATTTCCCAACTCTTTTATTATAGAAACACTCAGCAAATTAAAAATAGGGAACTTTCTAAACATAAAGGGACTTAAGAAAACGTTTTAAGATAAGGAACAAGGCAAGGTTGTCGCTTTAGGCATTGTATTCAACATAGTACTGTAAGTTCTAGCTAGAGCAATTGCACAAGGGAATAAAAGATCCAAATTAGGAAGAAGCAAAACTATATATAGACAATCTTAAAGAATTCATAAGAGCTGCTAGAACTGATAAGTGAATTTAGCAAGATTGCAGGGAACAAGATCACACAAAAATTAGTTATATTTTTATATTCCAGCAATGAACAATCTGAAAAGGAAATTTTAAAAATTATGATTGCATTCAAAAGAACATGCATGAAACAACCAAGGAAGTGAAAACTTATACACTGAAAACTAAATGTCCTGAAAGAAAATTTAAATGGGAAGGGCTCATATTCAATGGCAACATTTTCTGAAGTGATCTATGTGTTCGGTGCAATCCCTGTAAACATTCCAATGGCTTTTGCAGAAACACACTTCCTGATTTTACCACAAAACTTAATCAGAATAGTGTGCCACTGGCCTAAGGATAGATGTGGGCCAATAGAAAAGAATTGAAATAAACCCTTGCAAATACAGTCAAATTTTTTTTTTTTTAATTTTAATTTTAATTTTATTGATTTTTTTACAGAGAGGAAGGGAGAGGGATAGAAAGCCAGAAACATCAATGAGAGAGAAACATATATTAGCCGCCTCCTGCACACCCCCTACTGGAGATGTTCCTGCAACCAAGGTACATGCCCCCGACTGGAATCGAACCTGGGACCTTTCAGTCCGCAGGCCGATACTCTATCCACTGAGCCAAACCGGTCTCAGCGTCAATTGGTTTTTGATAATGCCAAATCTCTTATTGGAAAAAATAGTCTCTTCAACAAATGGTGTTGGACAACTTGGATAACTGCATGTAAAAGATGACATTGAATCTCTTAACTCCATATATTACTAATTCAAAATGAATCAACAATTGAAATACAAGAACCAAAACTAATAAAACAACTAGAACAAATCTTCCCTACCTTAGATTTGGTGATGGGTTCTTAGGTTTGATACCAAAAGCAAAGCAACAAAAGAAACGGACTTCATCAAAATTACAAACATCTTAGTATCAAAGGACATTAAGAATGACAAGCAGATGAGAAGATTCACAAATCTTTGATCTAGGTTTATTATCTAGACCCATGGTTGGCAAACGGTACCTTGTGAGCCATGTGCAGCTCTTTGGCCTCTTGAGTGTGGCTCTTTCACAAAATACCATGGCTTGGGCGAGTCTACCTGTTGGCGACTACTGATCTAGACTATAAAGAACCTTTATAACTTAATAAAAAGGTGAATTTAAAATCTAATGAGGTCCTGGCCAGTGTGCTCAATGGTTAGAGTATTGGCATGCATTCTGAAGGGTTGAGGGTCAATTATTGGTCAAAAGCACATCCCTGGGTTGCAGGTTCAATTAGCCCAGACTGGGTGCATGCTAGAGGCAACCAATCAAGGTGTCTCTCACATTGATATTTTTCTCTTCCCCTTCCTTTCCTCCCACTAAAAATGAATGGAAAAAAATATCCTTGGGTGAGGATTATTAACAACAAAGCCCAATTAAAAAGCGAGCAAAGGAATTAAATTGACATTTCAAAGATCTATAAATGGACAACAAGCACATGATTCAATATTAGTTGTTAGATGCAAATCAAAACCACAATGAGATACTACTTCACACCCACTAGGATGGCTTTAATGGAAAAAATAGAACGACAACTATGTGGAGAAAAAGGAGCCCTCAGGCATTACTGGTGACAATGTAGAATGGTGCAGCCACTATAGAAAATGTTTTGCGGTTTCTTTAAAAACTAAACAGAATTACCATATGATCCAGCAAATTCCACTCCCAGGTATATAGCATTATTCATAATCAAAAGGTGGAAACAGCCCTGGCTGGTTTGGCTCAGTGGTAGTGTCAGCCTCGGTCTGAAGTGTCACGGGTTTGATCCTGGTCAGAGACGTGTACCTCAGATGCAGGCTTGATTCTAGTACCGTTGATGTGTCTCTCTCACACTGATATTTCTATCTCCCCCTCCCACACTCTAGAAGTCAATGGAAAACTTATCTTTCGGTGAGGATTAACCAGGAAAAAAAAAAGGTGGGGACAACCCAATTGTCCATAAGTGGATGAACAGATAAATTGTGGGACATACATTTAATGGAATATTTGCCATAAAGGGATGAAGTGTTGATACAATATTATTTGGATGAATATCAAAAACATTGCAAAGTGAAAAAAGCCAGGCCCCAGAGGTTATATAATTGATTCCTTTTACAGGAAATACTTAGAATAGGTAAAACCAGAAAGACAAAGCTGATTAGAAGTTACCAGGGGATGGGGATGGAGGAAATGGAGAGTGAATATGAAGTGCTTTTCTGTGGTAATGAAAAATTTTGAAACTAGAGATAGATAACATTGTAAATACATTAAATACTATTGAGATCCAATAATCAAAGTGGTTAATTGTATGTTATGTGAGTTGGACCTCAATTTAAAAAAGATTTTCTTTACAGAGTTTACCAAGGCTTTTTGTGTTGAAAAGTATATTCCCAGCAGAGGAGAAGGCTAAGGAGTAGAACATCAGGTAGGCGAGCTTGGCAGCAGCTTTTGGCAGAAGTGTTAGCTGTTGGTTGGCTCAGATAGTGTCACAGGAACCTGTACATTGAGCCTCACAAACTGTAAAGCAGGGTTGATGTAAACCTCTGGCTAGCTTCCCACTCTGTCTGCCAGGTGTGACCCAAAAGGGTTTTGTACTCCTAGCCTAGAGGGCTGGGGGTTGGAAAGGCAGGGACTTTACACAAATAACAAGCATAAATCAACAAAGGGAAATGTAGAGTCACCTATTGCCTAGTGGTTAGCAGAGAAAAAATCCTGGATGCTCAGAACTATTCTTAAAAACTGATGAAAACTCTTTGAAGTATTGTCTACGTGGTTCTGTGTATACAATCTTATACAGGAAAATCTTTGGCATACTTGCTTTTTTAAAAAATATACTTTATTGATTTTTTTTACAAAGACGAAGGGAGAGGGATAGAGAGAAACATCGATGAAAGAGAGACATTCATTGATCAGCCGCCCCTTGCACGCCCCCCACTAGGGATGTGCCCGCAACCAGGACACATGCCCTTGACCAGAATTGAACCTGGGACCCTTCAGTCTACAGGCCGATGCCCCATCCACTGAGCAAAACAGGTTTCGGCTGGCATACTTGCTTTTAAATCATTGACTAAAGAAAGAACAAAAGGAAAATGGTGCAATCAGACATCAGGATTCGATAGTATATTTAAGATAACTCCTAAGTCCCTAGAGGAGAAAGAGTTTCAAATGGAGAATTCCAATGTGCTTTGATTTACTTATAGATTTTAATCCAGTCCAGTTTTCATATAAACTTCTATCAGATTAGTTCAGTTAATAAATTAGTCGGTGGCTGTAATGACTAAATGAGAGAGCAGAGTAAAGAGGCATTCATTTTGCTGCTGAATCCTGCTTGGTCAGATCCACATGCATACATTTCATAATTTATATATTCTGCTTTAAAAATACTTTATTATATAAATGCTCACTAAAGAATGACTATGGAAAGAAAATAGAGTCCCAACACTCCAAACATTCAATGTTAGCCTTTGTCTACTTGTTGGGTTTTGTGATCTTACTATATACTCAACTTTCTATTTCTTTTCAAAAATAGACATTTCTATTGATTTCAGAGAGGAAGGGAGAGAGAAATAGAAACATCAATGATGAGAGAGATTCATTGATAGGCTGCCTCTGCATGCCCCCTCACTGGGGATTGAATTGCAACCTGAGTATGTGCCCTGGTCAGGAATCGAACCCTGGTTCATAAGTTGATGTTCAATCACTGATGCCACACTGGCCAGGCTGTATTTCTTTTACCATCAAAAACAGCTCAGATATTTGCAAACCTTTTAGTGACTTTAGTATCTCATTAAGTGAACATACCACTGTTTACTTTACTAATTCTTGGTAGTTGGACATTTAGATTAATTTTCCACTCGCAAATAAGGGGATGACCATATTTTTGCATAAAGATCATTCTATATTTAGATCATTAAGAAAGGAATTTTTGAGTCAAAGGCTGTGAATGTTTTAATTAACTTTCCTAAACCTTGAGTCGATTTGCTCTGTTACTAAACAGACCCAGCTACACTTTTTTTTTTTTTTAACCCATTACTTTAGTTTGAAGAAAAAGTTAACGTATACTTCGGGAAGCTTATGGTGAACATGCTCCATCTCAAAATATAGCTACACTTTTTACAACATGGTCCTCAGAACTGATAATTATCCTTAAGAAGAAATATACTTTTCTATTTTGACAGCTGAAAATGATATATAATATCATTGTGTTCTTTTTATTTCAAAGGAGAGGTTTTTAAAAAACTTGTATTCTTTTGTACATTGTGTTAAAAATTTTGGGATAGATTACTTTTCCATGTTATTATGTTCATCATAATAATTACTAGTTATATATCTAGTGAGTATAATATAACTCAGTCATTCTGATTTGGGGAATTCATATTGTTTCTGATTTTTCATGATTATAAATCAGGCAGCAATAAATATTTTTTATTTGTACTTTCTAAATTTTTAAGAGCCCTATTTATGATTCAAAGGCAGGCATGAGAAAGAAGGAACCTCATTCACTGAATCCTGGTGTATGCATAAGTCACATTCAAGGAATTGGCCAGTTTGGTTGCCTATGGAGAAAGGAACCTTATTTGAAGGGAAAAGGAATGAAAGGGAGAATTCCCATTGTATGCCATTTAGAACTTTAAAAATGTTGAGCGACAGGAGTGCATTACTTAGTTTAAAACATTAAGTACATTTTATTTATTTATATTTTTTTTCATTAAGTACATTTTAAAAATAAAAATGGTGAAATAATGAATGTACTTAAAGAAAAAAGACAAATCCACCAGGAGGCAGCATTGCTCTGTCAGTAAGAAGGAAGCAGCAATAGGTTTTTATCATGGGTGCTAGTATGTGGGTGTTTTTTTCTTCCTCACTTTCTGTATTGTTCTAATTTTCTATGAAGACCTAAACATAAATAAAATACATGTTATTTGAGCATGTACCAAACTGTAGGGCCATAGTTCCATGTTTGTGCATACATTCATAAAAGTAGAGTTACTGAGAAAGGAGGAGGCTACGTTAAAATGTTAATAGATATACCAAATAGCCCTCCAATTGTATTATTCTACATCATAAACAGGCGCATAGGTACTCTTTGTCACATCTTTACCAGCACAGTGTGTTATGACATTGTTAGATCTTGTTTGATCTGATAAATTAAAAAATATGGCTTTGTTTTAATGTGTATGTCTTTGGTTTTAGGGGAGGTGGTTATGTTTTCATATATGTAAAAGCAATTTATCTTTCTGAGGACTGCTTTCCCCACTCTAAGGAGGGCAGAAAATTTGTCCATTCTGGCCCATTTTATTGTGCTGAGGATACAGGGCTGTGGTGAGGGTCCTGCAAGAGGGCCAGGGCTTATATGACTTAAATTCCCCAGAGGTGCCTAGAGAGGGAGCCTACAGGCTTTCCTTACGGGCTTGAAAGCTGTCAGCAAACAAACAAAAAAATGAAGTCAGACTTTTTATACATAGTAAGGTTAGCATAGAGGACATTGTCAACAAATATTTGTCATTGTTGTTATTGAGTCTTTCAATTCTAACTTTGTAAAGAGAGTTTTTTTTTCTTTTGAATATAACTTTAAAATATATATATTTTTCAGAATCGAGAGCTATAATTATAGGTCTTGGCTACCCTTACGAATAACCTGGCTTGTCTTTGTTTCTTTCCAGTGTATGAGGTTCAGTGTTTTGCATGGAGTCAAAGAAAGAAAGGCCCATTTCCCGAATGTCTCATACTGAGGGCCACTTGAAGAACTGGGCACTTCATAAATATAAAATCAGGGGATGCTAGTTGACAGAATGAAGAACAATATCCCTGGGATGTGATGTGGGGAGGTTGGTTAGTAAAGCTGAACACATGCATAACCTGTGATCCAGCAATTCCATTTGTAGACATATGCCTAACAAATGCTGGCATTTGTTCACAAACAGACAAGTATAAGAATATATAGAGCAGTTTAATTCAGAGTAGCTCCAAAATGAAAACTGCCCAAATACCCATCAGCAGTAAAGTGGATAAATAGTATATCCACATACTGGAACACATCAAGGAGTATGAAAGATCTACAGTAACACAGCAGTGTGGACAAAAGGCCAGACACAAGATGCATACTGTGTAATGCCATTCATATATAGCACAAAAACTAACATTTGCTTTTATAATTGGGGTAATGGTTTCATTGGGAGCAGGCCCAAAGGGAGTTTTTAGGTTACCAGGAATGTCCTACTTCTTGGTCCAGGTGCTGGTTACCCAGTGGGTTGAGTTTATCAAAATGCAGCAAGCTGCTCTCTTTTGATATCAACACACTTCTGTATGTATGTTAGCCACTACACAAATTTAAAAATCCTCTTTGGGGAAAAATCTAAAAGGAAACTTATCATCTTTTGAACTGTGGCAGTGTCTAGGAGATGAGATTCTGGCTAGATTTTCCCTTTTCTTTATGCTCCGTATTTTCTTTTTTTAAATTAAATCTTTATTATTCAGATTATTACATTTGTTTCTCTTTTTTCCTCTCCATAGCACCCCTCCACCCAGTTCCCACACTTCCCTCCCTCCTATTGACCTCAACCATAGGTGTATGATTTTTGTCTCTCCCTACACCCCCCTCACCCCTTTCCCCCTGATAATGATCAGTCCACTCCCTTTCTGTGCTCCCGATTCTATTATATTCACCAGTTTATTCTGTTGATCAAATTTTTAATTCGCTTAATTTTTAGATTCACTTGTTGATAGATATGTATTTGTTGTTCATAATTTTTTGGCTTTTACCTTTTTCTTCTTCCTCTTCTAAAAGAGTATCTTTCAGCATTTCGTATAATACTAGTTTGGAGTTGATGAACTCCTATAGCTTTTTCTTATCTGTAAAGCTCTTTATCTGCCCTTCAATTCTGAATGATAGCTTTGCTGGATAGATTATTCTTGGTTGTAGGTTCTTGCTATTCATCACATTGAATATTTCTTGCCACTCCCATCTGGCCTGCATCATTTCTGTTGAGAAATCAGCTGACAGTCGTATGGGTGCTCCCTTGTAGGTAATGAACTGTTTTTCTCTTGCTGCTTTTAATATTCTCTCTTTGTCTTTTGCTCTTGGCATTTTAATTATGGTGTATCTTGGTGTGGTCCTCTTTGGATTCCTTTTATATGGGGTTCTGTGTGCTTCCTGAACTTGTAAGTCTATTTCTTTTACCAGATGTGGGAAGTTTTCAGTCATTATTTCTTGAAATAGGTTTTCAGTATCTTGCTCTCTCTCTTCTTCTGGCACCCCCACAATTCTGATGTTGGTATGCTTGAAGCTGTCCCAGAGGCTCCTTACATTATCTTCACATTTTTGGATTCTCTTCTCTTCTTACTTTTCCAGTTGAATGTTTTCTGCTTCTTTATATTTCAAATTTTTTACTTGATTCTTGCCTTTCTCTAGTCTGCTGTTAGGACTCTGTATAATAGTTTTTATTTCAGTCAGTGTATGTTTAATTTCTAATTGGTCCTTTTTCATCTCTAGTTGGACCTTTTCCATCTCTAGTTGGTCCTTTTCCATCTCTAGTTGAATCTTTTGCATCTTTAGTTGGTCCTTTTTCATCTCCTCTTGGCTCTCACTAACTTTATCCAACTTTTCTAGCATATTCTTGAAAAACCTTGTAAGTGTGGTTTAGAACTCTATATCCAGTCATTTCTTTTTCTCCATTTCTTTTGTTTGTGATGCCTTCCCTTGTCTCTGCATTTTCACTATGCTGGGAGAACTTCTGTTTTGGATTCAGCCTTTTGATACCAGACTTGCAAAACCACAGAAGCCTCTCTGTTGAGCTTGGGAGGGGTGGAGTCTCAGGGCCTTATGGACCGCCTTGCCTTCCAGTCGGCTCCGCCCTCCACGGCCCCTGAGTCTCACATGACTGGGTAATCGCTGGAGCGGTCCTTGTACGCACCAGCCAGCAGTGCCTCTAGACAGCTGCCTTTCCGGCTACCCTGTGCTCCAGGACCAGACGAGTTTAGGTCCCCAGGGTTTCACCTGAAACTGGGGCTTAGTGGAGTCAGAAGTGGCACAGTTGGGAGGGTCTGTCTCCCGCCCACTCCTGAAAGCCAGTGGCACAATTATCAATCTGTCCTCTGCGCAGTGCCGTGCGCGCCATCAGACCTCTGATCTTTTGCAACTCCCCTAAATTTCCATGCACCTCTCCCTTTTCACAGTCCAAACTTTCCCTGTATGAATTTCGGCTGGATCTGGGGTTTAGTGCCTTTGGGAGTCTCCATTTTTCTCCTGCCAGAGAATACTAGCCAGGCACTCTGGCACCTGCTCTCTCCATGCTCGTGTCTCCATACCTCACCTTTTTGCAGCTCCTCTGGTTCTCCGAGAGCCCCTCTCTTTTCCTCTAGTTGTAGAATTTCCACTCAGCCAGCTTTGCTGTGGTTCTGGATGATGTCCCTTCTGTCTTTTAGTTGTAATTTTGAAATTGTTGTGCCAGGCAGCAGTGTAGGTGTTTACTTATGCCGCCATCTTGAATTCTCTATGCTCCGTATTTTCGTTTGTTTGTTCGTTCATTCATTCATTCAACATTTATTGATTACTACTGTCTTATTCAGCTTTGCTGGGCAGTACACAGGAGTAAACAACATGTAATTCTCTGTGCTTGATGAGCTTACATTCTAGAAGGTAGAGACAGACAACAAATAATAAACATGTAAATAAATTATATCAAACACTAATGATTACTATAGAGAAAAGAAATCAGGAAGAGGAGTTGCCAAGTGCTATGCTTGCTATTTAATGAGCGTGGTCCCACTGATAAAGGCCCTACTGATAAAGAGTACTTTGATCAGAAACCTTTTGTTTCCAGCCATGCAGATATGGTTAGGGGTGCAGAAACAGGCTTCCAGATAGAGGGTACAGCACTGCAAAGGCACTGCGGTGGAGGCATACTTTGCTTTTCAGAAAAAATCAGGATCATGGTGCCAGTTATTGATGTATTGCATCTTAGCCCCAAATCCCTCCTTCAGTGCCTGCTCTGTAGCTAAAATATTTTTGTCCCTTGGTTCGATATTCAGGTTTGTCTGTAGAGGCTACTGGAGAGACACCACAGGAAGGGAGGGCTCTCTTCCTGGTTCTAGTGTGCTTTCAGCAGGCTTCTGCAGCAGGCATGGCTGGTCTCTGCAGCCCTGGGGCCTTGGGCAGGAGATGGCCTCTTTAGCACCAGGTCCTGCAATGCACATTGGCCATCAGCACCCAGAGGCCAGAGCTTCCTCCTTCCCCGCATCCATCTTGGCAGTTTTATAACAATTCCTCTGGGAGATGCCTCACCAGGAATGGCTTTCCCTGGCAATCTAGAGGGCAGATTTCCAGCAAGTTTCACTGATGAGGCGCCACAGGCTCTGGCATCCATTGAGGCACAGCACACACTCTCCAGCAAGGCCTGTTTGTCAACCTTGCTGGGGAGTGGGCTTTTCCTTGGCTCTCTATCTAATCCCTAAGAGTAGAAGCTGCTCCCCGAATATGAAATTCCTACATTCTTTGGAGTTCTCATTATGTCTTATGAGCTAATGGCCCATTATTCCATCACCCTGTTACAGTCAATAATTCTTTATATTAAACTAGAGGCCCAGTGCACGAATTCATACACTTTGAAAGGAACTATGGGTTGCAAGGCTGCAGGTAGGAACAGGGGCGGATCTTGGCCCACTCTCCGAGCCCCTGCCTGGCACCTCCTGCCGCACTGTGCGGCCTCTTTTTCCCCCTCCTCCCTACTGCTGGCAGTCCTACTCCTGCTGCTGCTACTTCCGTGTGATGATGGTGCTGGCCCTACTTGTACCTGCCGTTGGTGCTGTGTTTGGGAGCAGTGCCAGGTGCCAGCAGTGGGTGTGAGTGGCGGCTCTAGCGCTGGCTGTGAATGTGAGCGGGGCCAGCACTGGCAGTGGGTGTGAGAGTTGGCTGCTGGCCCCAACCTCCCCTCAGGGGCAGAGGGAGATAGAGAAGCTCTGAGGGGTGATCAGAGCCAATAGCCACCACTCACACCTGCTGACAGGGCCGAGTGTCAGGTCCAGTGCTGGGCGCTGGCAGCAGGTGCGAGTTGGGCTGGCGCTGGCAGCAGATGTGAGCACCAGGAGGGACCACAGTGCATGGGAGCAAAGAATTTTCAGTAACCATCAGAGGCTTGCCCTGATGACAGTGACCAACGCCCACCTTCGTCTGGCACCCTGCTCACCTGCTCCACCATCCCATCATGGCTGATGCCCACTATGTTCTGTGCTCTGCCACCTGCTGCCAATGCCCACTATGTTCCACGTGTACCCTCTTGGTCGTCAGCACATGTCATAGCAACCAGCTGTTTGGTTGTTTGGCCTATTTGCATATTAGGGTTTTATATAGAGAGATGTTCTCTGTACAGGTTACTGCATGGTGTCTGTCTCATAGGTAGACCTGACTGAGACAGTCACTGTGGCTCTACTGAGTGGATAAGGAAGGGGATGACAGGCAATGAAGTTAGAGATCAGCAAGGGGACATTTGCTTTTGCTTTTTGTGAGTTGGGATGTTCATGGAGAGGATTTGAGCAAAGGAATGATATTATGTGACTTAGATTTTAAAAGGTTCCTTCTGGTTGCCTAGAGAAGAAAGGACAGAGAAGAGGAAGGTGAAGGAGGAGGGTGGTCAGTGAGGAGGCTATTGCAATAGTCCAAGCAAAAGACTGTAGTGGATCAGGTAGGGGTTAATGGTGGTGTTGAGAGGCAGATGGACTCTGGGGATATTTTGAAGGTAACTGATAGGATTTGCAGTTAGATTTAATGGTGAGAGAAAAACTGAAATGAAGGATAACTTCAAGGTTTTTGACTTGAAGAGCTGGAAGGAGGGAGGTTCTACTTACAGTGGGAGGGGATGGGAATAAGGGATTCATTCTGAAATGTATTAAGTGTGACACATCAAATTGAGGAGCATTATTTAAAAAAATCTCTCAAACTTCAGTAAGAACAGTGGGAACCCCTGGCATGTTAGCCTAGAGCTATTCCACTCACTCCACACCCTGTCCAGCTCTAGTCCTACCAGGGCAAGGCAGGCCTTGAAGACTGCAGCTCTGCTGATGACGGGGACTGACCTTTCTGGAGAAGAGTGCAAAAGATTCCATGCTTAGGTGCTAGGTAGGATAAGGGTCTCAAGGTCTGGGCAGTTCTAAATGTTATTACTAAATGTTGTTCTTACTAAATGTTAAAATGTGGCACAGTATTTTACAGACGAGCTGTAAACAGGTTGAGCATGACAGCAACCCAACCAGATAAATGTACCAACTACAAAGAAGAAATCAATGTGTAATTAACCAAGTAGTGTTTATAAACAATGGCTAAGCCTCCCTTCGGGGAGACAGCTTTGGATATAAATGCCCAGTCTCCTTTACTTGCTGCAAGAAAATACACTACCTTGTGACAACCACATCTTGGTCTTAAATAATGCACCCAATGCAGGGGTGCTGTAAAAAACAATAGCATTATCAGTGGCAAACAATCAGAGGCCACTGTCATGGCTAGCTTAAGGTCTCCATGCTGATAGGGCAAGCAACAGACAGATAGACCAGCTGGAAATTTAACAAGGGACATCTGGGAAGTAGGTCTTGCCAAGATCTTACTTGTCTCTAGTGGTCTGGAAGACTGCGCTCGTGCCCAGGGCTGGGAGCACCTGAGAGAGACCAGAGGGACACAGCCAAACATGAGATCGTGTAAACATAGAATGTAAAAAGATGGATAACACTTGTCGATTGCTTGAACTTTGAATGCATTCCTGAAACTACCCACAGATTCATCAGCAACGGCTTTTAAGCATTATCTCTGACTAATCACATACCAACCCAGGGTGACCTCTAGGAAATCAAGCTTAACATGAAAAATAAGAATAAAAAAGCAATCAACCCTGGCCGCCAGTCTTGCTAAGTGGTTAGAGCTCCGGCCTGTATATCAAAGGGTCATGGGTTCAATTCCTGGGTTTTAAGTTTAATCCCAGGCCCTGGTTGGGGTGCTTGCAGGAGACAATCAATCAATGTATCTGTCTCTTTCCCTCCTTCTCTTCACTTTCTAACATCAATGGAAAAAAATATCCTCAGGTGAAGATTAACAAAAACAAAAACAAAACAAAATAAAACAAAACAAAATGACAATCAAGCAAACAAAACCCCCTTAGAAGTGACCTGCTCCGTGTTCCTGGTGACGTAGGACCTGGTGGAGAAGCTGAAGCTGTTCGCTAGGAGGAGGAACTCCTCTGGAAGAATATCCTGAAGCTCCCATGCAGACACTGTTTTGCACTGGTGAAGAGTTCCGCACCTGGTGAAGAGTTCTACCTATTTTGCACTCTGCTGCTTGGCTGATTAACAAAGCAGGATGCCCCTTTGAGCAGCTTCAGGAATATGATGACCCCAGTGCAACCATATCTAACTTAATATCTAAGCTTTGATCATTTGGGAGAACTGCAGATTTTCTTTCTTCAAAATTAAAGTTGGGTTATGGAGAGCATGTATGCTATGTTCTCAACTGTTTAGTTGAAGAAGCATTACAATATATTGATTTCACCTGGAAAAAAACCAACATGCGTGGAGGAGAGGGCCTTGGTCAGATCCAGCTTTTATATCTACCCCTGGGTAACTGGGCTGGGAATACAGACCCCCACAGCATGACAGAGCTGAAGAATCCAGGGGTTCACCACTTCTCATGTATTTCTGCCCAACTACCTCAGAGGGAAAGGAAGGTGAGCTCAGATCCCTGGTTCAGTTGACAGGTAAGTTTACCCAGTGATTTCAAGTACACCAGAGCAGTGTGTGGGTCCTCATTTGAAAAGTTCAGATGTGGATGAGAAATACAAAACCAAGGCCTAGAACTCGATCTGGCTGGGGTCAGATCAACATCAGAACTCAGGATAAAGCTGGATGAGGGTTCGGCGTGGGATCAGAGCTCAGACCAGGATCAGATTCTGTTTGGAATGAAGGCTCAGCCTGGGTTCAGGGCTCAATCAGAGATCAGGATTAGAGCTCAGTCTTGGTTCAGTCTGCAGTCAGGATTTATTTTGAGGTTGGGATGAGAGCTTAGTCCAGGGTAAGAACTTAGTTTGAGGTTGGGGGTTGATCCCCAGGCCACCTCTCAATCAACATCCTGCATCTGAAACTCTAACTCAGAGACAGCTATCTGGAAATTCAACCTGTGACAGCTGAGTTTGAAGAAGATAGGCAATGGCGTTTGCTGGAAGAATGAGGATCTGGGGTCACCACGAGGGGAGACCATCTCAGTTTCCCTGTGAAAGAATTGTCTTTTGGACCAAGAGTGGGAGATCGCCTCTGTTGTCTTCAGCTCCCAGAGCCCCTTCTTACTGCTCAACCCTGAGGAAGTAGCTGCCTGCTCTGAACCTCCAGCTGCCCCTCTCACAGGAGACCAGCATCCAAAACTAAGTTTGGAAAGGGGGTCTGAGAGCTGAGGCAGCACAAGGGTCTGCATCCACTCATCTGGGTTCTCTAAGCTGTCCCCATGCTGTGTAAAATCATCAGAGAAATGCCTTCACTGAGGCCTTGGTCAGAAGGATCATCCATCAAAGACTGTCCATGCACTTGCCTGACCCCCTTTTTGAAAAGACCCACTGCATAATTGTTCCCACTTGAGTTTGCATCAAGGAGGTGTCTCACTGTAGATGAGCCTGCTTTGTTGCTATAGTTCATACTTAAATTATGTCAAACATACTCCAAAGAGTCAAGAAGCTTTGGCTAGAAATAAAATAACAAAGATTTATTCAAGGGTCTTAGGGTTAGTAAACTGGAAACACAACTCAGAACATTCAGAGTGTTCAGAAGGAGAAAGAAAAGCTGAGGGTTCTTATAGTAAAAAGTACATTCTTGAGAAGAATCAGGTTTCTATTCTTAGCCTATGGGTTGGTCTGAGATGGTAATTTTCATATGTCCACTGATCTGGACAATGAAACAATTTCTTCTCACAGTCACTTAGATAGTCAACCAGAGGGTCTGATGTATAGCCAGGCATTGTTGTACAATGACCTGATGTGGGTCCAGGTATTCATATAGGACTGGAAAGTTCAAAAGTTTAAGATCCCAGGATCAATAAAAAAAGAATTGAATTGCCCTAGCCAGTTTGGCTCAATGGATAGAGCGTCGGCCTGCAGACTGAAAGGTTCTGGGTTCGATTTCCATCAAGGGCACATGCGCAGGTTGCGGACTTGATCCCCAGTAGGGGCATGCAGGAGGCAGCCGATCAATGATTCTCTCTCATCGTTGATGTTTCTATCTCTCTCTCCCTCTCTCTTTCTCTCTGAAATCAATAAAAATATATTTAAAAAAAGAGTAGAATTGTTTCCTTATGCTTTAGTCTACTTTATTTTAATAATTTAGTAGCGTGACCATTGTGACTCCATTTTATTCCTTCACTCTAGTCCTCAGTTATATGATTAATTATCATTCCTTTGTGTAGAACATTTTGCAGCTGATTTTCATGTCTGGTGTGGTTATTTTCAGAACCTGGAAGTCTTCACGCTGGTCCTCATCCCACAGGTCTCTGTCCTGTTTGATGCTAAGAGTGTGATTGTGCATAGGTAAGTGCTTGGGGATGTTCTGCAAAGTCAACACTATCCTGGTTCCAAAGAAGTAAATTAACACTGGGCTGGTTGCACGAGGTCATTTATGACCATAACTAGATCAGATCTGGGGCTGAATACCCAAATGTAACCCAGTCTTAATGGATCCTTTTCTATCTTCAGCTTCTTCTAGGCAGAAGTAACCCCTCAGATTCTGGGCCTGTGTCTTCATTGAGAGAAAATCTCCCTTCCCTTCAAATCTAATGCTCTTTAGGAACATGACTTTGGGGTAAAACTTAAAAGGTGTGAATGGCAAGCACAAGTCTGTGGTCAAGGCTCTTTACTCTATATAAAATGGGAATGTTAAGAAACATTTAGGTTTCAGCTTGAAAACTTTTGGGTTCTTTGTTAAGAGCCAGGAGGAGAGCCTTGGGTCTGGATGTGGTCAGAGCATTGAAGAGCTAAGAGAGAAGCAACAAGAGACAGGAGTCAGCCAGGGTGCCAGTGACCTCCCTGTCAGGACGTGGCAGTGCCAGGTGGGTTGGGGTTACTCTGATGCTTGATCTGTCAGCCTCCAGCAACCAGGGTGGTTAGATGAAGCTGGTAAAGGCTCCCTACATAATCCACCATTGTCCAAAAGTTTAAGGATTACTGAGTTTAAGACCTCATTTTATAGACAGGAAACCAAGGCCCAAGAGAGGAAGGGACTTGCCCAAGTTCACAGAGTGGGGCAGAAGCTGAAGCAGGACTTGAACCCAGGGATCCTGGCTTCCACATGGCATAGGCAAAAAGGTGGATGGGAGAGGAACGAGAGCCATCTCCTCCGCTCTCATCCCCTTGTGGCCCATCACTTGGCTGTGGACACATGGATGATCACAAAGCCCTTGATGTCTGAGAATTGGGGGCTGACAAAGTCCACTTGCAGCTGCCTTCGGCCACTCTTGGAGGGGGTGATGTTGAACTGGACCAAGGCCCTCTCCTGGGGCTCCAGGCTGGGTACACTGGGGAAAGGGAAAAGAAGAAAAGCAGGCTATCAGCCCTTCTCATTCCTGATCTGTCCTGTCAGTCGGTGGCTCTCCAGAAACCTCAAGATCAAGGTCACACTAGCAGCTTCTCTATAGCCCATCTTAGAAGAATTGAAGCCTTCCCTTCACACTTCCACCCTCCCCAGGCTGGCACTTACTCGATGCTGAGCTGTCCTTGGAGAAGGCCACTGCCCTCCACCATCAGTTTACAGTCTTCTACTTTCTCCAAGAGGGGGTTGACCACCAGCACTTCCACTACAACTGCTACCCCCACCATGGCTGGGCCCAGCACCTAGAGGGGCAATACCCATAAAATCATCCCTTCTCATCCTCATTTCCTCAGAAAAACCCATGGTCCTGTGGGTCAGAGGATGGGGCAAAATCATCTCTACTCCTTGCTTTCACACACCCAGTTACCTAGCTCCATCATTATATCCATCCCCCTGCATCCATGCTATTTCTCTCACCCAGGAGAGTTGAAGCCAGAGCCAAAAGCATACACACACACACACACACACACACACACACACACACCCTCCAGCCTCTGATTTCCTCCCTCAGCTTGGCCAGGAACAGGGTGGTGGATGCAGACAGGGGTCACCTTGATGGTGATGAAGTCCTCCAGCGTAATGTCCTTTTCTACCAGGAGCTTCTCTCCTTTAGTGACAAGGCACATGGCAGCTAGCAGGATCTTCTTGTCCTCTGTCAGGTCTTCCTTATATTGAGAATAAGATATTGTGATTGGGATCTTTTTCTCTGGAAGAGAAAGCAGAGGTAGGAGTTGGGAATCCAATGTTCTTTTTCAATGGGACCCAGAAAGAGGAAGGGAATGTTTAATTCATAGTTACACTCTTTCTGGTCCTTACAACCAACCGGAAGCAGGCATTATCATTATCAGTTCTCAGATGAAGAAATCTAAGGATCAGTGAGGGTAATTTCTTGTCCAATGTCCCTCATGGCAAGTGAATCAAGGAGCTAAGATGAGGTGGAATTCAAATTCAGGCCAGTCAGCTACCATGACATCAGTTGTCTCTCTAAGAGTTCCTGGAAATGTCTTTAAACTTTCCCTAGTCATTGCAGATGGAAATCTCTCAGTTCAACAATCATTCATCCCATCAGGAATTCACTCACTTTATTAAGCACCTGCTATGTGCTAGGTTCAGAGAAAAGGGAGACCAAAGACCTGTCTCAAGCTTCCAGTCGAGGGAGGAGGCCAATTTCCTCACAGTTCTCCAAATCCTGCCTCCCCAGTAACGCCCAGTCTTAACTAGCCCCACCAATAATGAAAAACCTTCACTGATACCCCCATCCAGTGATCTTGTGCTCTCTGCCTTCTAAACTCCTCTGGTCCTGGCTATCTCTGTCTCTTTCACCATCCACAAACACACTACCTATGTATTCTTTTCTTTCTTTCTTTTTTTTAAAAAATGTATTTTATTGATTTTTTACAGAGAGGAAGTGAGAGGGATAGAGAATTAGAAACATCGATGAGAGAGAGACATCAATCAGGCACCTCCTGCACGCCTCCTACTGGGGATGTGCCCCCAACCAAGATACATGCCCTTGACCGGAATCGAACCTGGGACCTTTTAGTCCTCAGGCTGACGCTCTATCCATTGAGCCAAACCAGTTTCACCTATTCTTTTCTTGTGAGTATAAATTACCACAGGCCATATCTGACTGTCAGTCATATTTGGGCTATTTTTTGACATACATATATAATTATTATGTACCATGTCCTTTCCCAGTTTGTTCCAGACCCTGCCATCCTCTACTGCTCTATTGCTGCTGCTTTCTTTATTTCTGTTTCCTTCCTACCTCTGCGTGTTAAACTTGTGGAAAAGGTTCTTAAAGGCTTGAACTTGGCTCACACTCTCTGTTCCCCAAGAACTTTGATAAGGAGCATTTACAAAATACCTACAGCTGACAGCATACTTTATGGTGAGAAACTCAAAACTTTACCATTCAGATCAGGAACAAAGCAAGGATGTCCTCTCGCGTGACCCCTTTTTAACATTGTACTGAATGTCCTAGCTAAGGCAATAAGACAAGAAAAGGAAATAAAAAGCATACAGATTAGGAAGGAAGAAAGAAAACTTTTCACAGATGACATGATCATCTATGTACAGGATTTAAAAGAACTACAACAACAAAAAATCCTGGAACTAATAAGTGATTACAGCAAGGTTACAGGATATATGATCAATATACAATCACTTTCCTATAAACCAGCAATGAAGTGAGATTTAAAATTAAAAACAGTACCATTTATACTAGCATCACCAAAATGAAATACTTGGGCATTAATCTGAAAAAATATGATCTATATGCGGAAAGAACAAAACTTTGATGAAACAAGTCAAACAAATAAATAAATGGAGAGATAGTCTATGTTCATGGTTAGGAAGATCCAATATTATGGAGATGTCAGTT
Organism: Lasiurus borealis; assembly: GCA_004026805.1. Taxonomy (NCBI): domain Eukaryota; kingdom Metazoa; phylum Chordata; class Mammalia; order Chiroptera; family Vespertilionidae; genus Lasiurus; species Lasiurus borealis. The sequence continues at coordinate 9,810 of PVJN01010510.1, read as the reverse complement.
CTTCCAAACTTGATTTATATTTAAGGCAATCCTATCAAAATCCCAGTAAGTTATTTTGTGGATATTGAAAAACTGATCCTAAAATTTATATGGAGAGGCAAAAGATCAGAAGAGTCAACATAATATTGAAGAAAAGTAAGATCAAAGGACCAGTACTACTTAACTTCAAGATTCACTAAAAGCTACATCAATGGAACAGAATAGATAATCCAGAAATAGAGCCACATAAATATACTCACAAAGGAAGCAAATGAAGAAATTACAGTTTTTTAAAAACTTAATGCTGAAATAACTGGACATTCAATACAAATAAATAAACAAATATAAATAAATGTAGACACAGATTTATATTCTTTACAAAACTGAGCTCAAAATAAATTGTAAGCTTAAGTGTAAAATGCAAAACTATAAAATTCCTAGGAGAAAACATAGAGATCTTGGGTATAGTGGTGACTTTTTAGATGCAACACTAAAGGCACAATCCATGAAAGAAAAAATTGACAAGTTGGACTTCTTTAAAATTATAAAATTCTGCACTATGAAAGACACTGTTGAGAGAATGAGAAGATAAGCCACAGACTTGGAGAAAGTATTTGCAAAAGATATATCTGATAGCCCTAACTGGTTTGGCTCAGTGGATAGAGCATTGGCCTTCGGACTGGAGGGTCCCAGGTTCCTTTCAGGTCAAGGGCATGTACCTTGGTTGCGGGCACATCCCCAGGGGGTAGTGTGCAGGAGGCAGCTGATCGATGTTTCTCTCTCATCAATGTTTCTAACTCTCTCTCCCTCTCTCTTCCTCTCTGTAAAAAATCAATAAAATATATTTTAAAAAAGATATATCTGATCAAGGGCTGCTATCCAAAATATACCAAGTACCCTTAAAGTCAACAATAAGAAAATGAGCAACATAATTAAAAAATGGGCAAAGATCTGAACAGACACCTCACCAAAGAAGCTATACAGATACATATGAGAAGATGCTCAACGTCTTAAATCATTAAAGAACTGCAAATAAAAACAACAACGAGATACTACTACACACCTATTAGAATGGCAAAAATCCAAAGTATCGACAACACTGTGTGTGTCAATGTAGAGCAGCAGGAACTTTTGCTTATTGCTAGTGGAAATGCAAAATGGCATAGCCATTTTGAAAGACAGTTTGGCAGTTTCTTAGAAAACTACACATACTCTTATACCATCCAACAAACACACTCCTTGCTATTTACCCAAAAGATTTGAAACTGTCCATGCAAAAACCTGCACACAGATGTTTATAGCAGCTTTCTTCATAGTTGCTAAAACTTGGAAGCAACCAAGAAATCTGCCCTTCAGTAGGTGAATGGATAAATAAACTGTGTTATTTTCTATAATAATAAAAGGGTAATATACTAATTAGACCTGACGTCATTCTGGACGTCCTTCCTGATGAAGCTGGGATGGGAGGGAAGCCAGCCTGGGTTCTGGGTGCCTGCCGGCGGCTGGTGAAGAGAAGCCCAGGTCTTGGATGCCAGAGGGAAGCTGGTGCCCGCAGCCAGGGGAAGGAAGGCCTACTCTTAAACAAATTTTTGTGCATCAGGGCTCTAGTATGCATATAATGTAATATTATTCAACACTAAAAAGAAATTAGCTACCAAATCACACACACACATACACACACACATGGGGAATCTTAAGTACATGTTTCTAAGTGAAAGAAGCCAATTTGAAAAGGCTCTATGATTCCAACTATAGAACATTCTCAAAAAGGCAAAACTATGGAGACAGTAAACAGATCAGTAGTTGCCAGAGGTTCAAGGAGAGGGAGGGAAGAAGAGTTGGTTAAAACAAAACAAAACAAAACAAAACAACTTGAAATTTTAGGGCAGTGAAACTATTCTGTGTGATATTCCAGTGGAGAATACATGTCATTTATACATTTGTCAAAACCCATAGTCTGTACAATACAGTGCACCCTAATGTAATCTATAGATTTTAGTTATAAATATTGTATCAATATTTGCTCATCAATTCTAATAAATGTTCCACACTAAAGCAAGATGTTAATAATAGGGGAAGATGGGAGGTGGTGAAGGGGTATATGGGATCTCTCTGTACTTTCTAATAAAATTTTCTGTAAATCTAAAACTGCTAAAAATGACCACAAATCAAGAAATGATAAATATTAATACATTTTATACTTTAATAGACATATCATTTAGCTTAGTAATTCCATGTTTATGAATGTATTCTAATAAAATAATAAAAAATTCAGGTGAGAGAGTATTTTTTGCATCAAGTTGTTTATATTAGTATTAGTATTTGTATTTTTATTTATTTTTTTATTTTATTTATTTAAAAAAATATATTTTATTGATTTTTCACAGAGAGGAAGGAAGAGGGATGGTTAGAAACATTGATGAGAGAGAAACATGATAAGCCGCCTCCTGCACGCCCCCCACTGGGGATGTGAGCGTAACCCAGGTACATGCCCTAGACTGGAATTGAACCTGGGACCCTTCAGTCCGCAGGCTGATGCTCTATCCACTGAGCCAAACCGGTTTTGATAGTGTTTGTATTTTTAAATAGTAATAAGCTGATAACTACTCAAAAGAGAAAAAAAGATAAAATATATCACTATATATTTTACAGTTTACACATCTATTACCATTATGTTAATGAAGGCTTATAAAAATTTAAATTATAATGTAAGGTGTAAAGAGCAGGGCATCAATGAGTATTTGCAATATAATTAAAACTGTTTTTCAGAAAGCAAACAGGCATTAAAAATTTGCAAGGAAAATATGTTCATTTATAGGTGGGTGGCAGGATCATAGGTGATCTTTCTCTTGTATGCTCTCAGTCATTAATGAGTGTTTACTTTCAATATGAAAAAAATTGCTAAAAGCCAGGAGAAAGTATATGTTAATTAATATTTCATTATAAAATGTGATTTAGATTTTGTGAAAATTAAATGACACCTCCTTCATATGTTTTCACGCCTTGTCAAGATACACAAGTTTCCCTCACCATAAATTGGCCCAGAGCTACAGTTTCTTTGTTTAATTGAATCCTTGGAGTGCAGAAGGTATGTGAAGAGATAGAGACAGAAAGAGGGAGAAAGACAGAGAGGTAGGAAGGCAGAGAGTAGGAAAAAGAGAAAGAATAATCAAATGGCATACATTTAGTAAATTGTAGATGAAGTGCTGTGTAAAGATTATACAAAAAATCGTTGAAAGACATATTGAAAAGCAGAATAAAGTAACTTAGAATTGTGCAAAAATCTTCAAAAGGATGATGTTTTGGTTCAAAATATCAAAGGTGCATTTCAGGCAAATGTATCCGTTAGGCACGTCAAGCATAGTCTGTGTGGGTTTACCGCACCCGCCTCTCCAAAGCCTGCGGTCAGGAACAGGGCCAGCTGTGCAATGTGCCCTGGCTTTTGCTGTGGGCTCCGACTGGTGTGAGTCCTGCCTCTACACATCCTGATTGTGTGACCTTGGACTTGTGAGTTCCCTTTTCTGGGTGTGAGTTGAATTCTCAGGACAGGGTCTGGCATGTGTAAGCATTTACTATACATCTCTTATTCACCTACCCCTCTCGTGAGGGCACTTGGACTGGAGAAGGTGACTAAGCATATTCCCTGGGTATGAAATGCTCCCAGCAGGTGTTTATTCGGCAGGTAAATATTTATACTAATTGGATGAACGGGGACTATAAATCCTCTCACCATTAGGTCAGTTTGCCACCAAGATGATTGCGGACTTTTATTACTATTCTCATTAGTTAGCTCCTCTGAGCCTCAGCTTTCTCATCTGCAAAGAGCAGACCAGAGGCCAGGCACTGAGCAACTGCTAGGATTACCCTCTTCTTCCCTGGGGATGAATGTAGGATTATGGGAAGCCAAGCCCCGCCCCAACCCTCCCGGAAAAGGGATTGGGCTGCCAGGTCCCGCCCGGCGGGGAGGGGCGGCGCGGTCTTACCTTCCTCGGGCCCCAGCCGCACTGCGTGGGACTCACGCAGGATCTCGGCCACCGGCCTGCGGGTGTAGAGGATGGTGGCACAGCTCAGGTTGACTCGGACCCGCTGGGCCCGGGAGGTGAGGTTGGTCAAGCTCAGGGCCAGCTTGAGGTCGTGGCCCAGCATGGGCGGCTCCAGCACCTTGAACTTGCCCGTGATGCTGGGCTTGGTGGCGGGCTCTAGGAGGTCATCGCGCCAGAGACCCCGGCCGCCGCCCCTGCGGATCCGGGCCCTCCTCCCAGAGGCTTCCACTCCGAACAGCTTCCTCACGGCCTTGCTGTACACCTGCCTCTCCTTCCGGGACCCTGCAGGGCATCGCACATCTCACCACCTCTTCTCTGCGCAAAACCACCTGCCCTCTCTTCACTCTAATTTCCCGTGGCTTCTGGAGGTCTCGCACTGGCAGCCCAAGAGCCATATGCAGACCTCAGCCATATGCATTCTGTTTGGTTCTGGACTATGTAAATAACTTTAAAAACTTTATTTATTTTATTATATTTTTAAAAATATATATATTTTATAGATTTCAGAGAGGAAGGGTAAGGGGAAGAGATAGAAACATCAATGATGACAGAGAATCACTAGATTGGCTGCCTCCTGCATGCCCCCAGGGGGGAGATGGAGCCTGCAATCCAGGCATGTGCCCCTGACCAGAATTGAACCTGGGACCCTTCAGTCTGCAGGCTCTATTCACTGAGCCAAACAGGCTAGGGCTATGTTTTTCTTCTTCTTTTTTTTTTTTTTAGAGAGAGAGATAAAGAGCACAAATTAGTGACCATGGCATAAGCTTTGGCAGATGATAAACAGGCACTGCTGTTATTTTCATTATTATTACTAGAGGCCTGTGCATGAAATTCATGCATGGAGGGAGGAGGTTGTCCCTCAACCTGGCCTGCACCCTCTCCAATATGGGACCCCTTGAGGGATATTCAACTGCTGGTTTAAGCCTGATCCCATAGGCAGTCAGCAGTCGGATATCCTTCTTACAATCTGGGACTGCTGGCTCCTAACTACTTGCCTGCATACCTGCCTTATTGCCCCCTAATCGCTCCCCTGCAAGACTGATTGATGCCTAACTGCTCCCCTGCTGGCCTGATTACCCCCAACTTCCCTCCCCTGCTGTGACCTGCCTCCTCTTCTAAGACTCACCTCCTCTGCGCAAGGCAGGGAGACACTGGGACCAGCCTCCTCTGCGCTGTGCAGAGCCATGGGACCTCCAGGCCTCACCATGTGGAGTGGCCACCAGGCTCTGCCTCCACTATGCGTGCAACCATCTTGTGGTGGCCATCTTGTGACGACCTTGTGCTAGGGTGTAAAACAAGGGCATGGTACCATCTAGGCTTTTATTATATAGGATTATTAATTTTGAACTGGGCCATAGTGCTAAGTATCCTAGATGTTCAAGTTAAAAAAAATCTACTACTATCATCACTATGTTTATAGTAATTATTATTATATTCAAGGCCCGGTATATAAAATTCATGCATGGGTGGGGGGGAGTGTCCCTCAGCCCAGCCTGCAATCTCTCCAATCTGGGACCCCATGGGGGATGTCCGACTGTCGGTTTAGGCCTGATCTCTGTGGGATCAGGCCTAAACCGGCAGTCGGACATCCCTCTCACAATCTGGGACTGCTGGCTCCCAACTGCTTGCCTGCCTGCCTGCTTGCATGATTGCCCCTAACTGCTTCTGCCTGCCAGCCTGATAGCTGCCTAACTGCTCCCCTACCAGCCTGATGGATACCTAACTGCTCCCCTGCTAGCCTGATTGCCCCCAATTGCCCTCCCCTGTTGGCTATCTTGTGGTAGCCATATTGTGACCACATGGGGGTGGCCATCTTGTGGGAGGGCATGATGGTTAATTTACATATTACCTCTTTATTATATAGGAAGTGAACATAGCTCATACAGTGCTTGGCACATGGTAAGTGTTCAAGGACATGTAGCTATTATTATCATTAGATGTAGGAAATCATAGAAAACAGAAGAAGCTATTAATAGAAGCTATAGGCACTTGGCTCAAAGCACAGACACAGTGCTTTGAAGGATGCCACCACCACCAGAACATCTGGGAAAGGGCCTGGCCTTGCCACCCACGGTTGTCCCTCTGTAGAGGTCGGGTCATCGGGAGGCTGATGGAGACCACCTTGCTGGCCTTACCCTCTGGATACTTGTAGAGGCCTGTGATGTCCACGCGGGAGTCGCTGCCCACAGCCTTGGTGCTGATGCACCTCCCAATCTTCTTCGTGTCTGAATACACACGTTCCCTGCTGTCATCCTCATTCCAGAGCCAGGTGACGTAGTCCGCATTGACCTCCGCAAACACAAAGGGGCCATCGTGGGCCAGGTGCACGTCGCCCTCACGGATGGCAGTGACTGAGGCCGGGCCGCACCGGAACACACCTGGGCAGGAGGGGTAGGGGTGAGCAGCACAGGTGAGGAAAAGCAGGTGTCTGGGACCCACCCGGCTGAGCCCATACCTTCGCTCTCCTCCTGGGGGGTGGCATCCAGAACCTGCCAGCCATTGTAAGAGGGGCCCAGGTCCTGGCGGGCAAACCAGCTCTCATTCCAGACATGGAAGTTCCTGCCACAGAGAGAGGAGGGGGCAGGATGGCCTACCGTGAGCACAGAGGCCCAAGTTAGGGGAAGTTCCTAGTGGGAGCCATCCTGGGCTGGTACTCTGCAAGAGTGCTGCGGCGGAATCTTGTGAGCCATTTATTCAACTGGACTGATGAGAACATATTGTGTGTGTGTGTGTGTGTGTGTGTGTGTGTGTGTAAAGAATCTGTTGTTTAAGATACTAGAAATACAACTGCAAATAAGACAGAAGATCCTTGCTCTCATGCAGCTTACATTCGAACAAAGAAGACAGATGGGGAGATAGGCAATTAAATTAAGTAAGCAGATAAATAAAAACAAATGCAAAGAACAATAAGTGCTGTGAAAAGAGGGGCCTGAGAAGGAGAAAGAAGTATCCATGGGGGAAGCGAAGGGAACAGTGTTCCAGGCAGGAGGAATAGCATGTGCAAAGGCTCTCCAGACAAGAAAAAGCTTTAGTGTGTTCAAGGAACAGAAAGTATGTAAGTCTCCCTGGGCTACAGCAAGCATGGGATGCAAGAAGGGTTCAGATTATGCAGCGTTCTGTAGGCTTTGGTAAGGATCTCAGGTTTTATTTTAAGTTTCCTACGTTAAAGATGAGACTGCGAGAAGAGGAAAGGTGACACAGGGTCACACAGTAAGGAAGCAGCAGAGAGAAACCTAGTTGGTCCAATGTGGCATCTTTACAGCTGCCTCCGAACCCTTGTTTGGTAGGTAATGGTCTTTGGGAAAACATCTTAATAAGCATCTGGGGGAAAACAGGAAGACAGTGATAGCCTGAATGTGACAGAGGCCCCAATATCCAAAAGAAGGTCTGTTCCTTTCTGTGGTGCTCTTGTGGGGACAGGGAGTGAAGAGAAGCAAAAAGAGGAGGAAAGGGGAGAAGAGAGGCAGGTGATGTGAGGCAGGAGAAGGGTGGGGGAAGGGCTCCTGGGCATAGGGTTGCCAAGGTTGTCTGTGCTCTGTGTTGTGTGTTCTTCCTGGTTCCCTCTGCTCTTTAGAAAGTTGACTTGTGTGACAACTTGTATACGTATGAACATTCGGACGAGGTTATTCACTGAAGCCTTGTTTATAAAAGGCAACCGTTCGGTCCATCCATGTGAGATGGTCCGATAAACAATGATTGTTCCCATATAATCGAAAGACAGACCAGGTGCACACCCCTGCTGGTACACTCACTAGCTGTATGGCCTTAGACAAGTTACTTAACCTCTCTGTGTTCAGGCTCCTCATCTGCAAAATAGAGATAACAATACTATCTAGCTCACAAGGTTCTTCGGAGGAATACGTGAGTTAGTATATTTGTAGCACTTAGTACTGGGCCTCGCATACACTAGTGTAACATTATTTTACACACTACAAATAATAAAACTTTGAATGTACTGATATAAAGTTGTTACATGTAAAAGCAAGATGATAGTACAGGCAGATCTGGAAGATGTTTTGGGTTTGGGTCCAGATCACTGCAATAAAGCGAGGTATCACAATAAACAAGTTGTGATTTTTTTTGCTTATGTGGGGGAAGAGGAGTCTTGCCTTCAATTGATCAAAAATACATCTGTGAAGTGCAATAAAGTGAAGCACAATAAATAAAATGTGCAATAAGATGAGGTCTGCCTAATTCCACAAAGCTGCCAATATTAAAAAGCAGGTGTGTGTGTTCTGCTATTAAAAATCAGGTGAGTACTCACTACGTGCATGTTCTGTGCCTGCAGAGACTCTCTGGGAAGAGATAGGAGAAGCTGATCACAGTGCTGCCTCCTTGAGGAGGACAGGGAGGCAGGGCCTGGGTGGGAGGGTGACTTACCACTGTGGCCCATTTTGTACCTTTGGAATTTCAAAGTACAGCAATTTTTAAAAAAAATGTAATAGTCACAGGACTCTGGGGAGGCCTTTGCCCCACAGAGGGGAGGACCAGCCGTTCAAGGCAGTCAGACCTGGAGCCTCTTCCTGACCTCTGAGTCACGTGTCCAAAGACTCCTGCATCTCAGCAGAGTCACCACACTCAGGGTGCCTCTCACTCCTCCCAGAACTGGCTCCAGGTTAGGGACGGCCTCAGGGAGCCCTGGGACCCAGCGGGTCTGGAACCTACCACATGCTGTCTTCCGTCAGGTCCTCCAGGGTCCGCCCGAAGGAGTCCACGTATTTGTCCACACTCAGGTTCCTGTCTGTGTCATGGGCCGAGTTAAAGTTGGACACAACCCGTGTTGCGATGCCCAAGCACCTAAGGACTGAAGAGTAGGAGGCTGGTGAGGCTCCAGGAGGAGGCCAGGACCCTGCACTGGGGAGGGGTCTGGTTCCTTCAGCTTGCTGCCCCCCTCTTTTCTGACCTCAGGTTCCTCTTCATCTTTGTCTACTTTGTCAGGGCTGGGACTCCTGTCTCCACGTGCACAAACACCACCATCTCCTCTACCTTCAGTCAGGGGACTTCTGGGCATACTACTGCCTCCCCAACCACTTTTGAATGGACAGGCTCCAAGGCTGGCAGGACCTTGGAAGCCATGTCACAGCCTTGGAATCCCAAGGGGACAGAGGCCGTGGGGCCATAGGATTTGCCCAAAGGCCCTCAATGAGTTCCAGAGGGAGGTGGGACTCCTTCAGCCAAATAAAGGATGCACAGTCATGGAAATGAACTATCTGCTTTCTCTCTTCATTAACCAGACTTCTATTTCCCCTTCACCAGAAAAGAAAGATTGGGTCTCTCTCTCTCTCTCTCTCTCACTTTTTTTTTTTTTTTTTGTGGATGGGGGAAGGGAGAGGAGAGGAGAGAAATGATCTATGCAAATAAATGTAAATGAGAGAACTGACCTAATTTTGGAGTACCTGTGCACATGACTCCAGCGAAGACCCAGCACTGGCCGTATTTGACTGGCTTGAACCTGCTCTTGAACCACTTGTGCAGAATGGCCACGCTGCCGCGCCAGTGCAGAGGGCTGGTGCCGCCGCCGTACTTGCCCTGCCACTGGCCTTGAACCACGCCCCGGTCGTTGTTGCTGTTCACCTGCACAGACGGATGGGTCCACCACCAGGCAGGGCTCCCCCCTTTAGCAGCCTCACCATTGTAAAATCACCCTTAGCTTTGGCCCACCCAGTCATTTGTGTGTGTGTGTGGGGGTCACTCCTTGCTTTTTAAAAATTGTCTGTAATTTTTACTGTCTTAAAATTTCTACTTTTCTCTATTATTCAAAGACCTCCCATTGGGTTACTCTATTGTT
>PVJN01010509.1:0-56995 GCA_004026805.1 Lasiurus borealis | reverse complement strand
CTAGAGAGCAGAAGAAGGAGCCATTAAAATAATTACATTTAAAGGCCAAGATCGGTTTGGCTCAGTGGATAGAGCGTCAGCCTGTGGACTGAGGGGTCCCGGGTTCGATTCCAGTTAAGGGCATGTACCTTGGTTGCGGGCACATCCCCTGTGGGGATTGTGCAGAAGGCAGCTGATTGATGTTTCGCTCTTATCAATGCTTCTAGCTCTCTGTCCCTCTCTCTTCCTCTCTGTAAAAAATCAATAAAATGTATTAAAAAAATTACATTTAAAGGGTATGTTTGCAGAGACAAATAGGAAATTCCTTGAAATGTTACAAACAGATGAAAACTGAACTGTTAAAACGCAGATATCTTTTTTTAAAAAGTATTTTTATTGATTTCAGAGAGGAAGCAAGAGGGAGAGGGAGATGAAGAGGAAGAGGGAGAGGTAGAGAGAGAAAGAGAGAGAGAGAGGAACATTAATGATGAGAGAGAATCATTGATTGGCTGCCTTCTGCAGCCCCCCACTGGGGGATTGAGCCTACAACCCAGGCATGTGCCCTTGACTAGAATCGAACCTGGGACCCTTCAGTTCACAGGCTGATGCTCTATCCACTGAGCTAAACCACACAGGGCAAAACGCAGATATCTTTAAAAACCGTCAGAACCATCTTATCCCTTACAAATAGATACAAAGTTTATAAATAGTAAAGTAAATTTGGGAAGTTGACTTTTGGCTAGTAGTTCTAGAGCCATGTCCTGGTTAATTTACATTTTCCCTATGGATGTGTCTTTTGTGCCCCAGACGCAGCCACCCCATCACGGTCTACCTGGGAGGAAGAGGACAGTGGCTATGGCTCCTCAAGGCGCTCCCAGTGGGAATCGCCCTCCCCAACACCCTCCTATCGGGATTCTGAACGGAGCCACCGGCCATCCAGTCGAGATCGGGATAGGTGATGCCCTGGGCAGAGCAGCCTAGTTTCCCTGGATGGGTGGCATGGGTGGAGGGGATGAGGGCAAAGGGCTCTGGGCTGGGAGACCAGGTGGCAGCTCAGGGACTTGTCTCAGCCTGCTTAGTGATGCTGGCTATACTGTTTCCCAGGTCTGTGAGGAGCAAGTACTCGGATGACACACCATTGCCAACCCCATCCTACAAGTACAATGAGTGGGCTGACGACAGAAGACACCTAGGGTCCACCCCGCGTCTGTCCAGGGGCCGAGGTAAGGCTGTGTGGGAGTAGGCGGTAGGAGGCAGGGTCACCCCCGCTGGTCAGGCTGAGCAAAGCTGTACCTCAGGAGTGGTGCACCTTGCAGATCTGTTGGTGGCCACTGGGGATAAGCTGGGTGGTGTGGTCTCACTGCTGCGTGTTCTCCTTCAGCGAGACGTGAGGATGGAGGAGAAGAAGGGATTTCATTTGACACAGAAGAGGAGCGGCAGCAATGGGAGGATGACCAGAGGGTAAACACTTTTTATCTTTGAGGGACTGAGTGAGGGATGATGACCATCATCGGGGAATGGATGACAGGATGTGTCCGAGCACAGGGGCCTCGAGTGATACTCTATGGGATTGGACTTTGATGACAGTCTCAGGGAAGCTGACCTTGTTCGGTCCCACAGCTCTGGAATCTCCAGAGGCACAGACTCCCAATGAAACGTCTCACCTAGGGCAGGACCCACCCAACTTCTCTAGTTATGTGTTGGTGCCACCATGTGGTAAATCTGAGAAGTGCTGACATGAATTGCCATAGGAAGCCTTACATATGCAGTTGGTCACTGCAGTCTCCTGAAGAGGCTAATTTCAGAGTGGGGTGACCTCCTGCACCTCTCACAGGGCTGCTCCACTGCACCAGTGACTTCTTACCAAACCTCCTCCCCCTCTGGCCATGTCTTTTGCATAAACGCGATCTGTTTCCTGTTCCCTGTGCTTGGTCTTCTGCACTACAGCAAGCCGACCGGGACTGGTACATGATGGATGAAGGCTATGATGAGTTCCACAATCCCCTGGCCTACTCCTCCGAGGACTACGTGAGGAGGCGGGAGCAGCACCTGCATAAGCAGAAGCAGAAGCGCATTTCGGCTCAGCGGAGACAGATCAATGAGGTGATGCTGCTGCCCACAGCGTGGGAGCAGGTTCAGCTGGAGTGGGGGCGTGTGGGAGCAGCAGCGGGTCATGTGCATGTGATGGTCCCACAGTTAGTGTCCCCACATCCCAAGTTCCAGGAGAGCTGTAACTCTTAGAGGTAGAGGTGGGGAGTGTGTGGAACTTCACAGTAGCTTAAAAAACCCAACTTAACACTTCTCTTTGCAGTTCTTCCTTGAGCGGTGCTGCTGATGGGAACTGGTAGGGTGGGGCTTGGCTCTGTGTTGTGTTTTTTGAGTCTCTGAATGGGACTGAGGACAGTCACCATTTGTGTGTCCAGGTAGAGGTTCTGGATGAGATAGAAAGTGCCCCTGCAGGTGACTTGGGATCAGCGAATCTTCTGATCGAAGGAGCTGCAGGGTAGAGGCCTGTGACATCGCTGCAGCCTCCAGGGCCCTCCGTTAGGACTTCTTGTGTGCACTTGCCTGGTGACCTTTCAGAACCACCTTTGGTTTCACTCTGAGCGTGGCCTCTCACCGTGTTCTCACAGGATAACGAACGCTGGGAGACCAACCGCATGCTCACCAGCGGCGTGGTCCACCGGCTGGAGGTGGATGAGGACTTCGAAGAGGACAGCGCAGCCAAGGTGCATCTGATGGTGCACAATCTGGTGCCGCCCTTCCTGGACGGGCGCATCGTCTTCACCAAGCAGGTGAGGTTCCTCTGCGGCCTGAGACAAGGAAGCTCAGAAAGACCGGAAGTGGACGTGGAAAGGGGCTGTTGGGAAATGGACCTTCTTGTTGAGATTAATGGTCAGTGGGAATTTCTCTTTCCCTCCACTTCCTGCAGCCAGAGCCTGTGATTCCCGTCAAGGATGCCACTTCCGACCTGGCCATCATCGCTCGAAAAGGCAGTCAAACAGTGCGGAAGCACCGGGAGCAAAAGGAACGCAAGAAGGTTGGCTTCTTGTCTTCGTGGCTGGGGAGTCTGCATGTTCTTTTCTTTTTTAAAGTCATATTAGAGCTCAGAGGTAGTGTTCCTTTTGGAAGGTAAAGGACACTCACAGAGCAAGAACCAGTCCTTGGCACAGGGCATTGCGTCCCTCCACCAGGACCTTTGCTGGGCCGGGCGCTTTGGGACCCTAAGGCTGAGGATGGAATGCCTTGTGGGAATTGACCACCTGCTGCTGGAGGAAGCCTGGATCCTGGGATTGGTTTTCCTGAACACAGTGGGATCACAGATATGACTTAATTTTTGTGTCTTTTCAGGCTCAACACAAACACTGGGAACTGGCTGGAACCAAACTGGGAGATATAATGGGTGTCAAAAAAGAGGAAGAACCGGATAAAGCGCTAACAGAAGATGGTAAAGTGGACTACAGGTAGGAGTCTCCGCCAGCAGGGAGCCATCTCCAAAGACGGGCCCTCAGGGGCACTTGCATTGGAACTAATAGGATTCGGGCTCGGGAATCAGAAAGTGGTGTCACTTGGAGTCTTTTGGTCTTTTCTGGACCCTTCCTCCTGGTCTTTCTTTTTTACCATCTTCAACTTTCCCTAGATATTATTCTTATTGCTGCTACTGCAGGAGCTTCCTCTGTGCCAGGCAGCGCTAAAGGCCTCAGCTCCTTGCTCACTGAGTTCCCGCCACAGTTCCATGGGATAGGTGCTGTCATTCCTAGTTCATGTGAGGATAATGAGGCCCAGGGAGGTTAGGTAACTTGTTCGAGGTCACCCAGCTGATAAATGGGTCAGCTCTAGATAGTCTAGCTTAGGAGCCCACCCTGAGCCACTCTGCTGAAGTGCCTCTCAGGTGTTTGGTGGGAGGAAGTGGGCTTTGCCCCCTTAGACTTCAGTTTAACATGAAGAAGAGCTATTGTTAACAGAGGTTCAAAAATAGAAAGGGCTGTCTTACCAGGTGGTGACGAGGTGTCTAAGGCACTGTTGGGGAAGTGCTTATTAGGGTTCCCACATTGGGGAGGCAGCTGGACTCACATGTCTCTTGGGAAGCTCGTCCTTTGAACACTCTGAAGCCCTGTGGAATTGTATCTGAATTAAGTGTCCTAAATGAGAAGTGGGTACTATTTTTTAAAATTGATTTTAGAGAGAGGAAGGGAGAAAGAAACATAGATCAGTTGCCTCCTGTAGGCAACCTTTGTATGTGCCTGACCAGGGACTGAACATGAAACTTTTCAGTGTATGAGATGATAATCCAACTGAGCCACACCAGCCAGGGCAAGAAGTTGATACTATTGGTGAGCCCTTGCTAGTGTCTAGGAAATTTCATCCCTTAAAGGCTAATTGTTAGCTGACCAGGAGCCACTAGGAATTAGAAGGAGGAAGCTTTCAGAGCGTGGGAAAGTCTTGGGAGGCGGTGGAGGAAGACGGTGTGGACTCACGGAGCATTGGGCTGGAATCTTCTTGCTGTGAAGTCTTGGGAAACTGCGTAGTGCTTTTGAGTCTTGGGATGTGTGCATGTGTCAGATATTTGAGTGCTTTTAGGAGAAGTAGGGAAATATTAGGTCGACTGTTCTCACAGTTCTTTGGAAATGAAGCCTTACAGACCGCACCATCTGGTCGAGAGGAGGTCGGAGGTCTGACCTTGGTCTTGCTTCTGTGGCCGTGACTCCTCCTTTTAGCCCCTCAGGGGCTGTGCTGAACTTGCCCCTGGCGCTCTATGGATGTCATTTCAGCTCCTCTTCTGGCTGACTCATTTTTAGAGCAGAGGCTTTGCCCACCTGCCAGTCTGTAACTCCTCTGAGCCCTTTCGCTGTTTGACAGGGTGTTTGTGTGCTGTGGATGATGGATTCTCACACAGCAGCTCTGCTCCTTTAGGCTGGAGGAGGCGAGCGCCTCTCAGACCCCCGGGCTGCTCCAATGTCTTGAAGGTTTACTAGGTCTTGTTGAAGCAGTCCTCATTCTTGGGCTTAGGAAGAAGGGCAGTGACCTGATCAGGAAGGAAAGTGGGAGAAATCGTGCAGGGTGCTGAGGCTGCCGTGTGTTCTCAGGACAGAGCAGAAGTTTGCGGATCACATGAAGAAAAAGAGCGAGGCCAGCAGCGAATTCGCCAAGAAGAAGTCAATCCTGGAGCAGAGGCAGTACCTGCCCATCTTCGCTGTGCAGCAGGAGCTGCTCACTATTATCAGGTAACTGCCCGGGGCCCGGGAATTCCAGCTCTGAGTCGGTGCCTCCTTTGGCGCCTGTGTTTACTTGGTAGTTCTTTTCCTTGTGGGCATTACATCTGATGGAGAAGGCACAGCAAGCAAGATGGCATTGTTTTGCTATTGTTCGCTTGTTTAAACCTCACCATCATTTAGACCTTTCAGGGGGTATCTGTTTTCCCAGGGAGATCCTCCTCTCTAAGCAGGCATGCTTGACTAGCCAGAAGTAGGACAGGAGGTGGCGGCATCTTTTTGGAGGTTGGGTGTGGTCCTCCACTCCGGCTGATCTGTCCTTTGCCTTCTCTCCCTCGCAGAGATAACAGCATTGTGATCGTGGTTGGGGAGACGGGGAGTGGTAAGACCACTCAGCTGACCCAGTACTTGCATGAAGATGGGTACACGGACTACGGCATGATTGGATGCACCCAGCCCCGGCGTGTGGCGGCCATGTCGGTGGCCAAGAGAGTCAGTGAAGAGATGGGCGGAAACCTTGGTGAGGAGGTGAGTGGGCGAGGGCTGAGTTGTAGACATCACCCAGTAGTTCATCTATTTGAGATGATCTATGGCCTGGACCCAGCACGGGGTGTGACAGTGGGGAGCTGTGTCAGAGCGTCTGAGCCTTCTCTCTCTGACCTCCAGGTGGGTTATGCCATCCGCTTTGAAGATTGCACTTCAGAAAACACCTTGATCAAGTACATGACTGACGGGATCCTGCTCCGAGAGTCCCTCCGGGAAGCAGACCTGGATCACTACAGTGCCATCATCATGGACGAGGCGCACGAGCGCTCCCTCAACACGGATGTGCTCTTCGGGCTGCTGCGGGAGGTGAGGGCTGCGGGCTTGCGTCCAGGGGGCTTTGAACACCACACTGTCGGCAGGCAGTGACGGGGGCGCTTTGCTGGGCTGGGGTCCAGCCTGGGGAAGCTGGGGCGTCTCTCAGGCCAGAATGTCCCACGGCCCTTGGTTGCTGCATTCAGACCTGCTGTTGGAGTTGATTCTGTCCTTGCTCAGCTGAGTGGCTCATGTTCTCGTGGCTGTGGCTCCATGGGTTCGGTCTTTAGGGTTGTTAGGCATCTGCGTGCCAGTGCATCAGCTTCGGCTCTGTTTCCTTTGGGAATAATGTTCGCTGATGAGACTGGAGGATGGAAGCCGCGGGTCCCAAACCTGTGAAGCCTCTGACTGACCTCTTCTCTTAGGTGGTGGCTCGGCGCTCAGACCTGAAGCTCATTGTCACGTCGGCCACTATGGATGCAGAGAAATTTGCTGCCTTTTTTGGGAATGTCCCCATCTTCCACATCCCTGGCCGGACCTTCCCTGTTGACATCCTCTTCAGCAAGGTACTGAGGCCTCCTGTTGTTGAACTGACCCTGAGCTCTGAGCAGAAGTTGGAGGGCGCAGGATAGGGTACTGCGTTGGGAAAGGTGTGGGTACCGTGAGGCGCCTGGGGCCGCCTGCGGCTTCAGGGCTCAGAGCCAAAGGACTGTGCTCTGGGTATGTTTTGCTTTATTGTTTCTTTGGAGCGGAAGCGCGGGGCCCCTGGGTTAGTCCAGCTCCTCTGCAGGGATGGCAACCCTGAAAGTCTGCCGTCTCTAGCCCTAGACTAGTGCCTGGGCCACTGGTTCCCAGAGAGGTGCCTGGCCTGCATTCCCCTCGACACTTTCCTCTGACGCTGTCCCTGGCTGGTGTTGCAGACCCCGCAGGAGGATTACGTGGAGGCCGCAGTGAAGCAGTCCTTGCAGGTGCACCTGTCAGGGGCCCCTGGGGACATTCTCATCTTCATGCCTGGCCAGGAGGACATAGAGGTGCGTGTCTGGTCGTGGCCGTGATGGGCAGGTGTAGCCTGTGTCTGCACATACAGTGTCTCATGGTTGCTGTGACCTCAGGTGACCTCAGACCAGATCGTGGAACATCTGGAGGAACTGGAGAACGCGCCCGCCTTGGCCGTGCTGCCCATCTACTCCCAGCTGCCTTCCGACCTCCAGGCCAAAATCTTCCAGAAGGTGCGGCAGCAAGAACGTCTGTGTTTCCTGGGCCCTCACTCTGGGTCCTCCAGGGTTCTCACAAGGGAGGGCAAGAGAGAGCAGGAGTTACTTTCCTGGCAGGGGTGGGACATGATGCTTCCTCTGGTTCGGGGCGGGTGGTCTTTGCCATCTGAAGGTCTACAGCTTTCCCTCCCCGTACCTCCTTGCCCGGCCGCAGGCTCCAGATGGGGTTCGGAAGTGTATCGTTGCCACCAACATTGCTGAGACGTCTTTGACTGTCGACGGCATCATGTTTGTTATCGATTCGGGTTATTGCAAACTAAAGGTAAGAGAAGACACAGGCGCTGGGGCCCAGGGCCCTCCCCCAAAGCCTGGTCGGGGTGGGAAGCAGGTGCTGGGTCCTCTGCTCCCCAACGAGGGATTCACATGAAGGGGGTGTTGGTGTAAGAGACTAACATTCACTGAGTTCTGAACTTGCTCTGTGCTTCATTCTTTATCCTGCCTGTGTGGCTGAGACACCGCTCTGCAGAGTGTAACAACCAGGGATGTGTTTGTCTCGAGGCTGCCTCCCTTTTCCATTCCCCCTTCGTTCTGACCTTAATCAGCTCTTTGCTGCTCCTCCTAGGTCTTCAACCCCCGGATTGGCATGGATGCTCTGCAGATCTACCCCATCAGCCAGGCCAACGCCAACCAGAGGTCGGGGCGAGCTGGCAGGACGGGCCCAGGTCAGTGTTTCAGGTAGGAACCCCGTGCCAGCCTGCTTTCCGGGGCGGCGCTGGGATGGCTGTGTGTGGGCTCAGGGCTGGGGTGGCGGGATTGGACTGCGATCCAGCAGAAATTGGGGACCAGTGGTGGGGCTGCCACTTGTTGGTCCTCTCATCATTCACCGTTGGGGGGAAGAAGTAGCTTTCCAGGCAGCTCTGAGGTCAAAGCAGTTTTGGGTTTTAGGCAGACCCATGTTGAATGTTCTTGCAGTGGAAGACCAATAATTACAGCATGTTTTCCCTTAGAGGATAAATCTGAGCAGATGACACACATCATTGGTTCTTTTTTACATCTCCAACTATTCTTTGTTTGGTCCTAATTTTCAGAAATAATGTATACACTATGGAAAATACAGAAAAGTATGAAGAAAATAAAACCCAGCAATAATTCTAGTTCCAGGCTATTTGGTTCCAGAAATGAAACAAGCACATAGGACCCTCTAGCAGAAGAGTAAGCTGGCAAGCAGAGTTTTGAATAGGTGGAAATTTACAATTCAGAGAGAGTGTGGGGAGAGGCGGGGAGGAAGTGATGAGTTCTCCTATCTGTGGCCTCCTCTGTCCTGGCTGTTCGGGGTGTCCATATAGTGGCAGCTGAGGGAGCGTCAGTACTGCGTAGGCAGCCAGGCGGCTGGAGGGCTCAGGGCCCGGTGTGCCGGTAGGTGCAGTGGCATTCAGTCTTCTCCTTGGCAGGCTCTACACCCAGAGCGCCTACAAGAACGAGCTCCTGACCACCACGGTGCCCGAGATCCAGAGGACCAACCTGGCCAATGTGGTGTTGCTCCTCAAGTCCCTGGGGGTGCAGGACCTGCTGCAGTTCCACTTCATGGACCCGCCCCCGGAGGACAACATGCTCAACTCCATGTACCAGCTCTGGATCCTTGGCGCCCTGGACAACACAGGTGCTGGGCCCTGGGAGCCGGGCAAGGCCTCCTGGCTGGTGGTGCCTGGGTTCTTTGCCTCTGACTGTGTTCATTGAACATCTGGTTTGCTCCTCTCTCCTAGGTGGTCTGACCTCAACTGGGCGGCTGATGGTGGAGTTCCCGCTGGACCCGGCCCTGTCCAAGATGCTCATTGTGTCCTGTGACATGGGCTGCAGCTCTGAGATCCTGCTCATCGTCTCCATGCTCTCGGTCCCAGCCATCTTCTACAGGCCCAAGGTGCGGAGCTGGCTCTTTTTCTTCCCGGAAGCCTCAGGAGAGTTTTGGGCTCGAGAAGGATTAGAGAGGGCAGTAGTTTCTCTCTCTGTTATTAAAATGGAATGGAGCCCTGGCTGGGGGGCTCAGTTAGCTGGAGCATCATTCCATGCACCAAAAGGTGTGGTTTTGATTCCTAGTCAGGGCACATACCTAGGTTGTGGGTTTGATACCTGGTCCAGGCACATAAAGGAGGCAACCTATCTCTCTTCATCCTGCCCGCGCCCCCCGCCCCCCCCCCCCTCTTCTCGGCACATAAAGGAGGCAACCTCTCTCTCTCTCTCTCTCTCTCTCTCTCTCTGTCTCTCGGCACATAAAGGAGGCAACCTATCAATCTCTCTCTCTCTCTCACACACACACCCTCTTTCTCTAAAACCAATAAACATACTCTTGGGTATGTTTATTGGTTTTAGAGAAAGAGGATGTGTGTGTGTATAAAAAATACTAAAAAATGGAATGCAGGGATAGGAGTCATGGTTTCTAAATAATGAGTTTGCTGTTTTCAGTTAAGCAGGTTGGGGTCAAGGTGAGGGGAAAGGATGGCTTGAAAATTTGCAAGAGCATTTTTTGTCTTATAGAATGATTGTGCCTAAACTCTCACCATAAGGATGAATCTTGTAAACTACCTTATCTTCCTCATACTGTCAGAGCACTAGATGGATGTGTATGAGGTTGTGGGTGTGGGTAGGTGATAGTATGAGAAACTCCAGCCTCTTCTCAGTGGACCTGGACACCCCTGTGCTCAGAGGTCCCCTTTCCCTTCCTAGGGCCGAGAGGAGGAGAGCGATCAAATCCGGGAGAAGTTTGCTGTCCCTGAGAGTGACCATTTGACCTACCTGAATGTTTACCTTCAGTGGAAGAACAATAATTACTCTACCATCTGGTGTAACGATCATTTTATCCATGCCAAGGCCATGCGGAAGGTGCGGCTCTGACCCAGATAAGCGGGATGTTGGACTGAGGGGTGGAAGGCTCGGGAAGGGGGCTTCATCCGTGCCAACCTGTGTCCTGCTCTAGGTCCGGGAGGTGCGGGCTCAGCTCAAGGACATCATGGTGCAGCAGAGGATGAGTCTGGCCTCCTGTGGCACCGACTGGGACATCGTCAGGAAGTGCATCTGCGCCGCCTATTTCCACCAGGCAGCCAAGCTCAAGGTGAGCCTGCTGGAGGTTGGCCCCTTTCTGGCCTGATATTTGTGCCCAGAAAGGTGCTGCTCTTATCACTGTGCAATCCTGCAGATCTGGGCCTCCCCACAAGCCTGAGTCGAGGTCTTATTAAAGGGACAGGTTAGCTGCCCAAATGAGCAGCGTCTTCCTGATGTGCCATCTGTTGTGTCTCTTCCTAGGGAATCGGGGAGTACGTGAATATCCGGACAGGGATGCCCTGCCACTTGCACCCCACCAGCTCCCTCTTTGGAATGGGCTACACCCCAGACTACATAGTGTATCACGAGTTGGTCATGACCACCAAGGTGAGTTTGCTGAGGTGGCTTCCATGTCATAGGCCCACCTGCCTTCTGGGATGAGCTTTGACCTTGGGAGGCTTGAGACCACGTGCCTTGCTTTGAGGGGAGTTGATGGTTTTTCAGATGAGAGTTTGGGGAACCTTGCACAGAATTAACCTCTGAGTTACAGTGGTCTTGGCTGTGGACAAGCAACCCTGAGGTGTCGTCATGAGAATGGTTTTTTGAGGGTCTGGGCCTTTTCTCTTGGATACTAGGCAGCGTTTTCTTAAGCATGGGGAAATTTTGGTGGGAGAAGGGATTAACATTCACTTGTCCAAGGCTTTTCCTTGCCTGTTTCAGCCTCAGAGGGCTGGGGGTTAGGGCCCTTCCCACAGAGCTCCTGATTGTGGAGCCACCCTGGGAGGGACAGCCTGAAGCCTTGGCCCTGTGATCACCACTTTGTGGCCCTCTGCCTGCAGGAGTACATGCAGTGCGTGACCGCTGTGGACGGAGAGTGGCTGGCGGAGCTGGGGCCCATGTTCTACAGTGTGAAACAGGCAGGCAAGTCTCGGCAGGTAAGGCTCCTGTGCTTTTCATGAAGGTTCTGTTTGCCTCTGGGATCCATTTCCCCTCAGCCTGGTATTGAGGACACATCACCGTCTGATTCCCCCTCTACTTTTTTCCTGGAAGATTTTTAAAGCATATCTCAGACATGTTTTTCCATCCATCCATAAATACTTGAACTTTGTATTTCTAAAAGGACTTTTAAAAATTAAAATGTAACTTCCATGCAACAGTATTAATCATCTAAGCCTTAAGTGTCACCTAAGTTTCTAGTCCTTATTCAGATTTTCTCTTTTATCTCCAAGTTTTATAATTTGCTTGAATTAGGATCCAAACATTGAAACTTGTTGTTATATGTATTAAGTCTTTTATTCTAGAGAAGGCTCTTTTTCCCCCCACCCCCCACCCTTTTGATGGTATTGATTTATTGGAGAAACCAGATCATTAATCTTGTAGAATGTTCCATGTTCTGTATTGGGCTGATTGGTTCTTTAAGGGGTGAATGAGTGCCTCTACGCCATGTACTTTCTGTGAATAGTAATTAATCTAAAGCCTCGATCAGACACAGGGTCAGCCGATTGGCCAGGACGCACAAATGCTCGTGGTGCTGTGCACTTCACACTCCTGTCAGCCTGGTGCTCCCACTTACGATGCTGCTGAGCTCGCCTGAGGTTCCCCCTGACCCCTCCATTCTAACTCCTGACTCTTACTCCATCTCCACACGGTCTTAGTGTCTTCAGTGGCCACCACCTCGATCCATTCCTTAGGGCTGCAGAGTGCTGGGGGCTTTTGCTTTCCCCCTCTCAGTGTGCTCCTGCCCACACTGGGCCTGCACATATATATCTTCCTTATGTCTGAGTGTCCAGCCAGAGGCAATGTCTTCCTGTTTCCTGTGCTTCCTAGCAGAGTCTGAACGTCCTAAGAAAATGTAAGCACTGCTGAATGGATACCGAGGCCTGACTGATAGGGTTAGGCTTGCATCATCCAGTGTCTGTCTGAATCACAGAGAAGAAGGCTCTGTCTGGCCTTGGTGCTGGGAGGCACCACGGAGCCCCGCCTCTGGGAGCTGTGTGGGCTACACGGCACCTGGCTTGCAGAGGGAGATGGGACAGACAAGTCTTTCTTACCTGCTGGTCCCCCGTGACACCCAGGACCTCTCCCCCTTTTCTAGGAGAACCGCCGGCGGGCCAAAGAGGAAGCCTCTGCCATGGAGGAGGAGATGGCGCTGGCCGAGGAGCAGCTGCGAGCCCGGCGGCAGGAGCAGGAGAAACGCAGCCCCCTGGGCAGTGTCAAGTGAGCTTTGACTTGGGACCTGGCCGGGAGGGAGCCCTTGGAGGTCCGAGGGGCCAGCTGGATGGACCGACGAGGTCCTGATGCAGGGGCACAGTTTAGGAAAGTTGAATGTGTAGAGGTGAGACACAGAAGTTGATAGTGGCCATGTGCGGAGACAAGGAGGAGTTCTGACATAGGGGGGTGCTGCTCAGCAGCCCCGATCCTTGTTGGTCATGTTCTTCTGGGGCCAGAGGTGGGTTGGAGCAGCAGGGTAGGTCTCAGCTTTGCTGACAGCTGCGTTTGGAAAGCACTGGTGACGGGAGCAGCGCCTGGGACTGTGCGTCTGTGCTGGTGCTGGTGTTAAGTCAGCCTTCACAGGAAGGGCACAGTGTTTTGAAAGATTACCCTCGCTTCAAACACCAGCTACAAGCTGGGGGATACCAGGGTCACCCCTCACCTGTGACCAACTTTTCACAGATTTGGGGATTCCCCACAGACTCCCTCAGTCATGCTAATTTGCTAGAATAACACAGAATTCAGGAAAGTTTTATTATAGCAAAAGGATACCAGTTGGAACCAGCTAAAAGGAGACATGCATAGCATGAGGTCTGGAAAGCCCCGAGTGCAAAGCTCCCATTGTCCTCAGGCCTGCTTTAGCATACTGGTGTGTGACAGGACACACTGAGTGTGGCCAATAGGGAAGCTCACCTGAGCACTGGGCCATTTCTCAGGGGCTCATATATAGGCACATAGATGGAATCAGCAGCCATGTGGTTGCCTCAGCCTCAGCCCTCCTTCCCTGCCCAGAGGCTGGGCTCAAAGCACAGCCCTCTAATGACATGGTTGGCTTTTCTGGACTGGTGGCCCCAGTCCTAAATCATCTCATTGGCATAAACTACTAGATGTGGTCCGAGCCACCCTGAAGGGCAGCTCTACCTGCCGTGAATCACAGAGACACTCCAATGCATAGGAAACCCCAGGGATAGGGACAGAGACCAGCTGAGTCTGAGACACAGCTGGAGTGGTAGCCTGGTGAGTGGATGGAAGGCTACCTCCACAGCTCACCTAGGGGATGAGAAAGGAGTTATTAAGTAATCTATCTTACAATATTCCTTAATGGGTATCGAACGAGGTGGTGGTCTATGCTGCTCCCGCTCACAAGTGGGGAAGGCGGGGGAGTGGCAGTGTGCCAGGGAGAAGACCTCAGCCTGAGGCCTGCTCACACACCGTTAGAAACACAAGGCCTCAGGCTCCCTGTCCTGCTGTGATCCCGGTTGGAGTGAGCAGCAGTGTGATTCCTGACCCCTCTCTGCGCTCCAGGGCTACAAAGATCTACACTCCCGGTCGGAAGGAGCAGGGGGAGCCCATGACCCCTCGCCGCACGCCAGCCCGCTTTGGGCTATGAGCTGAGGCTGTCCCTGCAGGGGATGGAGCCAGGGACTGAGTGGCCGGAGCACCGGGCCTGCTGACATCACCCTTTCATCTGTGTGCTTTCATCTGTGCATCGTGGCCCCAAGGGAAGCTCCTGCCAAGGGCAAGGCTCTGCCAGGGCGGAAGGAGCTCCTCAGTGCAGCTCTGGCCGCAGAGCAGCGAGGAGCTGCGAGAGGTGGCTGGACCCGTCGTGTCCAAATAAACTGTCCCCAGGACGCTTGGTGTATAAATGACGTGGCCATTGACTATGTTTTTTAAAATTCTTGTGTAAAGCCGCAAAACAGACCTAGAGGGAATTGTAATTTGGTTATAATTCAGGATTTGGAAATAAATTTATTCTTCGTAAAATGTTACTGCATTTCTGATTGTTCCGTTTTCCCTTGCCACCAAATCACATGATAAAGAGAACATGGGCAGGACCCCAACCTGACTTGACTTGAATGGATCCTGCTAGAACCTTAACTCTTCTTGTTTCTCTTCTCCAGACAGGGCTTCTTAGAGGAGGGGTTGGGAGAGTGGGACCCAGCTGACAGGGAGAGTGGCCTGGGCCACCTGCACCCAGCTCTGCGCGTGCCAAGCTGGTCTAAGGCTGGTGGATGGGTGGTGGGAAGTGAAGGAGGTCAGTGGCTGTGAATCCTCTGCCCCTCCTTAAGGAATGGGGGTGGGGAGGGGGACGGGGAGAGGCAGTTTGGCCAAAGTTTCTACTCTTTACATGTGTAAGGGTTGCGAATTGATGGAAAATAGTGTAAAATGTTGCTTATTGATTTTCACATAAAAGATGACCCTTGTCCTAGCCAGTTTGGCTCAGTGGATAGAGCATTGCCCTGCAGACTGAAAGGTCCCGGGTTCGACTCTGGGCAAGGGCACATGCTCGAGTTATGGGCTGGGTCCCCAATAGGGGGCGTGCAGGAGGCAGCCAATCATTGATTCTCTCTTATTATTGATGTTTCTATCTCTCCCTCTCTCATCCTCTCTGAAATTAAATAAACAAATAAATGATCCGTATGTTGGAATCACTAGTGTTTTTTTAAGCAGCCTCTTAAGTCTGCTGAGGTAACTGAGTATTTGGCTCTTTGCGTCACCCAAGGTCCTTATTTTGAGATTCCCTAAGGTTGGGTTTCTGCCAGGTGTGCTGGGTGCAGGGTTCTGTGTTGGGGCCGCAGTACCAACAGGCTTGGGTCTAAGAAGCAGCTGGATACCGGCCGGCCCTCAGCCAGAGCCCAAGGTGCGTGGCTCACGCTGCTGACTCAGTTCCCTTCCCCACTCCGTTCCTGGGATTAGAATTTCCATCTGTTACAGCTCATTAAAGGTTAACATTTAAATCAATTTTAAGGATGAGTTTGGAAGCCAGACTTTACCAGCCAGCACCAGCTACACCTCTACTTCCATTCTTTTTTTTTTCTTTTCTTTGTTCTTTTTTTTACCTCTAACCGCCTTTATTGGGAATGTAGATGAAAGTGACTTCTCGCAGCTCTGCAGTGAAGAGGGGGCTTCTGGCTCCTTGCCTGGGCAGGCTTCTGTCTTGGCCCCGGGTTGGAGGGCTAGCAGAAGTTGTCTACCTGCTCTGTGGAGAGAAGCAAGCTGGGATGTAATCTACTTATGCACGTGGGCTTGGGATGCAACAGAAAAGGAAAAAGATTGAGGTTTCGATTCATGGCTTTATTATTAACAGCCTCTGAGGAGTCGCACACTCACCTTCAGTTCTTTAGAGAAAACTGAGGCTGGAGTGTTGAAAACCATGGGTCTAATCTGACCTAGTTTAAAAGCAAGAACACCCGGCGAGGGATACCTGGCACACCTGGTGAGGGACACCTGGCACGCCTGGGTGCCACCAGATGAGGGGAGGCGCCTCTCCCCTAGGCCCTACCTGAGTCTGCCTAAGAGTCTGCACCTGTGTCTCCAGTGCTTTTTGGTTGGCAGATCCATTCAGATCCACCTGTAAGTTCCTTTTAGCTTTAATGTTCTGATTCCCTGATGCCTACCATCATTCCCTTAGGTCAGTGGTCGGCAAACTCATTAGTCAACAGAGCGGCAAACTGCGGCTCGTGAGCTGCATGTGGCTCTCGAGCCGCAGTTTGCCCACCACTGCCCTAGATGAACCTATACATCGTTACTCCCCCAAAGTCCACAGTTTACATGAGGAGTCATGTTTGGTGTTGCACATCCTAGGGATTTGGACAAACGTGTAATGATGTGTGTCCATCATTAAGAATCATACAGAAACTGTTCTTTTAAAATGCCAGCTGTTTAAACTACTTTCTACTTTTTAGCAACTATGGTTATTGCTTAGCAGGGTTGGGGAAGGTCTGGCTCATGGGCCCTGCAAGATCATTTGGTCAACCCTGCCAAGGCATTAGGGGTGAGTTAATTGTTTGACCAAACATAGCAGGCTAATTTGTAAGTAATTTTGTACGGCCCTTGAGTGATGTTATACATACCCAATGGCCTTTGGCAGAAAGAAGATTCCCCACCTCTGGCTTAATGAACTATAGGCAGGCACCACTCAGCCTCCCGGCCCCTGGTCCTGTCTGAAGGCCAGACACCTGGGTGACATGATGCTTTTCTGGCCCTGCTATACCTTTGCTCCCCGCAACTCCCTTGCTACCTGCTTGGCTCCAGTGAAATCACCCCACAGGAAGTGAAAGACAACTTTGAAAAGATGCACAATATTCAAAGTATCTAGATATTGTCACTTTCACCAACTTGCAGAACACCTCTTTGTCAAATAAAGTCAAGAAATGCCTTCTTAGTAGACTGTACTGGGAGTTTTAATGGCATTGAACTTTGGTTTAAGTAAATGGTCCGCAGGCGAGAAGCAGGAAGCTGTTATTGGTACCCGGTTCTCCCGTCTTTGTTTTCTCCAGAAAATAAGTCAAATGGGGGAGCACAGTCCAAAGAGCGTAAGCAGACGACACCCACCACAGGAGGAATGACCAGCGGTGCCCTCACCCGCCTCCCGCTGCCCCCCTGGAGCTGCCTTTCCCAGTTCTGGCAGGGGCATCCCGTGTCGCTGGGAGCAGTGACTTTCCTTGGCCAGTGTTTGGCTGGGGAGGGAGGTTATTTAAGAACTGCTACCAACTGGTGGGTTTCTTCCTTCGCTTCCCCTCCCCCTCCCTCTCCCCCCTTGAAATGCCAGCTCTTTTACTTCGTTCTCTTACTTTACCTTAGTAGCCACTTCTCCCACTGGCTACAGATTAGAAATAGAAATTCTAGGCACGTGCTCATGTTAACAAAATCCTACCACAATAAAACAGTTTAGCTGCCCTTGGAGTTTGTTATAATGGAGTTTCACTCGCATTGAGCTGGCTGGGGAGGAAAATAAAACTGTTAAGAGGAGGAATGAAATGTGGTGGCCGGGGAGGAAGCAGATGGCGACCTCTCCCCCTCCATTGGAAAATGCATCACTTATTTCTCGGCCTTCCTTTTGCACCTCAGGGTTACTTGCCTCTTTCAGGTTTTTAGATGTTTTTTTTCTTTCTTATATTCCGGACAGAGAGAGAAAGAATAAAAAAGGAGCTAATTATCTCTTGTTGGTTTATAAATGAATCCAGAAACTCGCTTTAGGAATGACAATCCCTATAAATGGGGAAGCGGCCTATACTTATTAGAATCCAGAGAAAGCAGCGGTGAACACACTGCTGGGGGCCGCAGGGGCCAGAGATGTCTGCAGAATGCCAGGAGCTCACCGGGACTGCTCTGCGCATGTCTTTTTTTTTTTTTTTTTTAACATATTTTATTGATTTTTTACAGAGAGGAAGGGAGAGTGATAGAAACATTGATCAGCCGCCTCCTGCACACCCCCTACTGGGGATGTGCCCGCAACCAGGGTACGTGCCCTTAACCGGCATTGAACCTGGGACCTTTCAGTTCGCAGGCCGACGCTCTAGCCACTGAGCCAAACCGGTTTCGGCTGTGCGCATGTCTTTAAATATTTTAGAGTTTGGGCCTGGAGATGGTGGTAGGGTGCCAAGGCTCCCGCCCCTGCAGGAAGTGGACAGAACTCAGTAAGCATCAGCTGACTGCAGAGTAGGCTGGGACCTTGGTATGTTCTCGTAGGAGCTGATCCGGGTCAAGAGGGAGGGGTGGGGACTCACTGTCCTCTGAGAGACGTGTGGGCATGATGCCAGGGGAGGGCGCTGGTTCTAGCACTATGAAGAGCCGGGGAATCGGGAGGAAGCGACAGTCTTGGCTTGGGGAGAAATTAATGAGGGGATTCCTCAGGAATGGCCTTGGGCAAGGAAGGCCGCTCTGTTGCGGGGTGATTTTCCTCAGGGTTACAAGATGGCTGTGCGGGACACCGGACGCTCTTGTGTGGCCCCCAGAACACACTGCAGGCGGAAGACGCCTGCTCGGCTGCTCTCTGTCCCCACCGTTCCAACTGGTCAGGGGAAGGGACCGAGCTGCGACGTGAGCGCTAGGTACCAGCGAAGACACTTAGGTGAGAAGCACAAGCCTTGGTTATGGACAGGGACCCAGGGACCTCTGGTCCTGACTCGGTTTCCTTTCCCTTTGGAGTTCGCGCTCCCTGACCCCCTGAAAGGCAACCTCAGGCGGCTGTCGTTTTGACCCCTGGGACTTGGACATCACGTCACAGTAAGCAGCGAAAGGCGAAGCGGGGACGTACCTGAGCAGAGCGGGGTCCCCACAAACTTGGTGGCGTCCATCCTCTGGCCCAGGCTCTGGGTAGCCCCCCTCCATTCCAGGGTGCCGCACATCTTCCTCTGCGTGGGCTCCGTCTTGCACGGGTTCAGCGCTTTCATGCACAGCCTCTGGTGCCCGGACCTCAGCTTCTTCTCCTCCAGCTCGCACTTCAGCTTCTTGTTTTCCTGCTGCAGGTGGACCATGACATTGTGGAGGTGGCTGGGGGAGGAGAGGGCACAGTGGGTGTTGATCTGCGTCAGCTCCTCGGTCCCCCCCCCCCCCCCCCAGGAAAGGACAGAGAAAGGCCCCCGGAGTGGAGAGACACGGATGCCGGCTCCTTCCAGGCCTGGGTTGCCGTGGCTTCCAGACCCGCTGAGCCCTCTCAGCGCTGGCTCTGTTTTCTCATCAGGTAGAGGGGGGTCACTGAGTGTGACGGGGGACAGAGATTGGGGAGGAAGAGCCAGGAGCTGTTGGGAACAACTCTGACCACGTGTCCTCGGTCTCTCACGGCCGTGCCTGGGAAACACCCTCCCTCTGTTCTGATGCCCGGGTCCGAGGTCTCTCAC
This sequence comes from Lasiurus borealis, assembly GCA_004026805.1. Lineage (NCBI taxonomy): Eukaryota > Metazoa > Chordata > Mammalia > Chiroptera > Vespertilionidae > Lasiurus > Lasiurus borealis. The sequence continues at coordinate 37,921 of PVJN01010509.1, read as the reverse complement.
TGCCCTTTGCTGAAAGGTGGGAAGCACGGGGATCCCCCCAGCTGTTTGAGAGCTCGGGCGAGTCACGTGTCCCCGTTTTACTGAGAAAATGGTGGCTGTAATGCAGGTGACGGGGAAGGTAACTGCATATTTCCATGGCGACTCTTCATATCGACAGTTGTATTTCTCCACATCAAGGGGGAGGTAGGGTGACAAGGGCTCAGGGACCAGACCTCCGGGGCTGGGATGCTGGCTCTGCCGCTTACTAGTGATGAGTCAGGGGCAAGTTATTTGAGAGATCCCTCTTTTCTATCCGCCTGCGTTAACACAGGGAGAGCCCTGAGGGCCTCACTTGTGTACATAATACACATCAGTGGAGCTATTATTATTATCCGAAGATGGTTTTCCTTCAAAGAGATTCAAGAATGGGTTCCTTATGGAGAGAGGACCAGAACTTGGCACAATATAAGAAAAAGCCCGACGTTCTCTGTTACCCTTAGATTCGGACAATTTTTTTTTTCCTTAAAACCTTTCAGCTGAAACCGGTTTGGTTCAGTGGATAGTGTCGGTCTGCGGACTGAAGGTCTCAGGTTTGATTCCGGTCAAGGGCATGTACCTTGGTTGCGGGAACATCCCCTGTAGAGGGCGTGGAGGCAGCTGATTGATGTTTCTCTCTTATCGATGTTTATAACTCCCTCTCACTTCCTCTCTGTGGAAAATAAATAAAATATATTAAAAAAAACTTTCAGAAAAAAATATTTTAAAATACATTTTATTGATTTTTTACAGAGAGGAAGGGAGACGGATAGAGAGCTAGAAACATCCATGAGAGAGAGACATCAATCAGCTGCCTCCTGCACGCCCCCTACTGGGGATGTGCCCGCAACCAAGATATATGCCCTTGATGAAATCGAACCTGGGACCTTTCAGTTCGCAGGCCGACACTCTATCCACTGAGCCAAACCGGTTTCGGCTCAGAAAATATTTTTATCCTAGTGAAAAATGTCATGTTTTTTTTCCTAAAGGAAACCAAAGAAAAAATCCACCCTCAGCTTCCTCTCCGGGCTTGTGCTTTGCCCTCGAGCTGACTATACACTGGCCGGAGGTGAAGACACCCAGGCTCTTGGAGCTTCTCACGTGGTCGCCACATTCCACAGGCCACGGGGCCTGCGAGTGGGGTCACCATGCCCCTGCTCTCTGCCACTCTCTCTAGCCCACTCGGGTCAGCACCCCCGATGCCTTCTACATTTCGCACTTTCTATCCAGCCGTAGCCTCTCCGTTCCTACCTCCTATTCCAATGTTCCTTCTTTCCACTCAGGCATCCCTCTCTAGGTCGCAGCCTGGAACCGAGCTTTCTACAAACGGGCTCTAGGCGTGCTGGGATACCTGCGCCCTGGGTGCAGGGTCTGGGCGGCTGCTGACTAGTCAAAGCAACCCCATCCCAGGCCCTTCCAGGTGCCAATCCACGCGGTCACGGTCTGCGTGTTCTCCAGCAGGAGGCTGGGAGGCACGGCCCTGGTGCTTGTCTTGCCTGTTACCACTCCCCCTCTGAAGTGTCAGTTCTAGACATTCACAGCTTTACCCGATTCCCGAATTCAGCACACCTCTCCGGCTCCTCTCTGCTCATCCAGCTTTTTTTAAAAAAAAAAAAAAATACAGTGGTACCTCGAGATACGAGTTTAATTTGTTCCGTAAACTTGAGGCATGGGAAATTATGAGACACTTGAGTCGCAGTAAACTGGTGGGTTGTGTGCAGCCAGACGATCCACGTGATTACTCCTATCTCAATTGTTGCTCGTATTTCAAAGCAAAAATCGCTCGCTCGACTGCTTGTATCTCAAAAATCTTGTATGTTAGGGCACTCGTATCTTGAAGTACCACTGTATTTTATTGATTTTTTACAGAGAGGGAGAGGGATAGAAAGTCAGAAACATCGATGAGAGAGAGACATTGATCTGCCGCCTCCTGCACGCCCGGAAGCAAGGTACATGCCCCCGACCGGAATCAAACCTGGGACCTTTCAGTCCGCAGGCCGACGCTCTATCCACTGAGCCAAACCGGTCTTGGCCTGATCCAGCTTTGACCAGGAAAGTAAAGCAAGGCCCCCGGGGAGGGCAGAGCAACAGGAAGAAGGAACTAGGTTCCCAGATGACCCTAAGGGACGGAGGAACCCCACCAATCTGGACTCCCCCCTCTTAGAGTTGTTCCTTCTATGTTCTAGGTTCCTCCACTTGGAGGTCTTTGTTACAGCAGCTTGGCCCCCGCTAACTAACACAGTCTGCTTTCTGCGCCTGTTTCCTCCCACGTTCCTGACCTCAGAGAGTCACAGGGAGTGACAGTGGGAAGGTGCGTGGAGACTACTAACTCCCTTTTATTATTGTTGAGAGAACGATGGCCTCAAGAGGTAAGGTGGCCGAAACCGGTTTGGCTCAGTGGATAGAGCGTTTGCCTGTGGACTGAAGGGTCCCAGGTTCAATTCCCATCAAGGGCATGTACCTGGCTTGCGGGCACATCCCCGGTAGGAAGTGTGCAGGAGGCAGCTGATCGATGTCTGTCTCTCATTGATGTTTCTAACTCTCTATCCCTCTCCCTTTCTCAGTAAAAAAATCAATAAAATATATTTAAAAAAATAAAAAAGGAGGTAAAGTGATGAGTCCCAGGTCTCACAGAGGTGGACAGGACTCGGGGTCTCTCCAGGCCTTTGCTGGGGTCTGACCCACGCACCCAGTGAGGGAGCCAGCCCCAGCTCCTGGCCGGTCCTTCCACTTAGGGCGCCAGCAGCAGCTGGGGGTGGGGGGTGGGGGGTGACTCACTCCTTTTCGCCGGTCAGCTTGGCGATGTATTTGACCTGTTCTCGGAGCTTGTTCCCAAGCTGCTCGTTGGCGATCCTGCGATAAAACCCACAGAAAAGAGTTCCCAGACCCCCGTGGGCGGAGCAGGGGCCCGCGACCCGGGAGGTGGGGTGTTCCCAGCAAGGCTTCTGCGGGCCCCCAGTCCCCGGAGCTGGAGCCTTCCTGGCCCCTGGCGATGAAGAGGACTCTCCACGCTAACTCCTGTGCGGACTCCTTGTGACCCCAGGCGAGTTCAAGGGGTCCAGGCGGCGAAGCCGGACCCCAGGCTGGGGAGAGGAGACCTGGCCCTCAGGGAAGCACCCCTCAGAGCTGCTTCTCCTCTACCTCAGCAGGGCCTTCTAGCTCACTGCCAAGACCTGGGTTGGGCCGAGATGGCGTCAGCTTCCCAGAAGGGCAGGGTGTGTGTGGTGTGTGTGTGTGTGTGTGTGTGTGTGTGTGTGTGTGTGTGAGAGAGAGAGAGAGAGAGAGAGAGAGAGAGAATACTTGGGTACATGTATGGGTCCTCAGTTTAGCCCAGGCCTGGGACCTGGCCTTATTTCTTCCTTCCTTACTTCTGCTCCTTTGCCCACTGCTCCATGTTGCACATGATCTGGTCATTCTCCCGGCGTAGCCTGCAGGGGTCTTTGAGCACAGGCCGCTGGGGCAGGCAGCAGGGCTGGCAGGAGAAGAGAAGGAGATGTAAGGGGTGGGAGCCGGGGCCCATCACCTCCCTGCTCCCCAGCCAGGCCTCTCCTCTCTTCCTGGGAGAACAGTCACTGCCTCTGCTGGCCGGAGCTGGAACTGCCCCAGCAGGGCGCCCCCTCCAGCATGCAGGCTGCCCCCACACGGAGGTGCCATCTCTGAACAGCCGCCGTTTACCAGCAGAGACAAAGTGGACTTGTACACTGACTTTCAGGCCAAAGGCATTATTGTTCTAAAAAAAAAAATCAGATAAGCCAATTTTTTAATATGGAAAGAAAAAGTATCTTGAGGAAGAAATGGCTTTTTTCTCCCCTAATTGGAGCCTCGGCCCTGTGGCCACCCCAAGGTGTCCTACGGCTTCCTGCCATGAATTGCGCTGCTCAGGGTGCCAGGCCTGGGGCCCATCCTACGATCTGAGCTGACTCCACTGCAGAGAAATAAAAGCACCAGAATGGGTTCTGGAGGGAAACCGCCCAGTGGATTTTCTAGGACAGGGGTGGCGGGTGTGCCTGACAGGGAGATGGCACTCTTTCTCCCCCGGAATGGGGCTTTTGTTTTGTTCAATATCTCTATCAACAAAGCCACAGGAAGAGGGTTAGGTTGACACCGACGCTATAGCACCCAGACGCTGCTTTGTGCCAAATAGAGCAGGTGTCTTTCCTTGCTCCAGGCACCTCTACCACCCACTAAGGACTGTGCGGTAGCCAGTGGCTGTGGGCAGTGCTGGGAGGAGCTGGGAAGAAGTGGCCAGCAGTCGAGGAGCACCTACATCCTTCTCGTCGGCAAGGAGGTTCTCCTTCAGGGTGGCCATTTCTTCCTGGAAGGACCGGAGCTGCTCCTCCTTCGCGGCCAGCATCTTGAGGTCACTCTGGTGCTGCTTCTGCCACTGCAGCACTTGGTTGCTCATCTCCTCCAGCTTCTTGTCGAAGGCGTGTACCTGCTCAGGGGCGCAAAGTGAGGAGGAGACCCCAGCTCGCCCCCCCACCTGCCCCCCCACCCCAGAGACCCATGACCAGGCCAGAGGGCCCTTTCTCAGCTTTGTTAGGGGGCATTTTATTGCCAGTGGCCAGCAGAGGGCGCTGCTGTTCTGATCGTTACCCTCGCTGCTCCTCACCTCAATCTCACTCTCCTGATGGAAGCCTTGAAGCTTTTTTAATTCCATGTTGAGCTTTTTCATCCTCTCCTCATAAGCCATGATTTCCTCTTCCAGCTGAACTTTCCTGTCTTGGGCCTGCATCAGACTTCGGTGCAGGCTCTTGGTCTCTGAGATCGAGTGGTTGAGCTTTGGGTAAAGACAAAGGGGGTGAGGCGGCTGTCAGAGGTCTGAGGGCCTCTCTGCCGAGCCCTGGAGGGAGAAGGGTTCCAACCCTCCCTGTCCTCTCCTACCGAGGGCGGCAGACACCTGTCACTTCCCCACTGTCCCACAGAGGGCAGGAAGCGACAGTAGTTGGTTTTCTGCATCCCTACATTCCCTCCTCTGTTACCTCTCTTTTCAGTCCTATGAATGGATCAGGCAGCATGGTCAGCAGAGGGATGGGGCATGGATTTACCTGATAACCCAGGTTTTGGAAGGACCTTGCCCTGGGTCACCCGTGGGCAGAAAGAGCTGTCAGATTTGGGCTCCATCCTGCTCCTCCCAGCCCTCCCCCAAACCCTTACTCAGAAGAAGGAGGCCTTCCCTGGACAGACATCCCAGCTCCTGCCGGGGTTGGCACGAGCCTCAGGGACAGTCAGTCGTGTAGGAAAGTGGCTTCTATGCCTTTCCCACTGTTAGGACGATTCTTTGTCCCAGAGATACAGGGGGTGGCCCACCTTCTCGAGAGCTTGCGTCAGGTCGTCTTGGCAGGCTGCTGACTTGCGGGACAGTTCCTCGTAGACTTCTTTACTGACCATATTGTGCTGAAACTGCTGCTCTTTATGCTTAGCCCTGTCCAGCTGGCTCTGCAGACTCACTATGGTCTCCTTCTGAGAGGCTACCTTTAGGGAGGGGGAGTATCACTGTCAAGGTTCCTGGCTCTGGAGGCATTCTCCGCGTCCAGAGGAAACAGGACGAGCACGGGGCTCTCCTCTCTCTGCACTAGCCCGTAGAGCAGTGTGTGATGATGCCCCCATCCCCACCGCTTTATTGTAAAAGGAAGAGCTGCCATTCCAGGCTCTTCTGCACTCCTCTCCCCACTGTTCCCCTTCCAGTTAGCATGTCCCCCCAATACCAGGACTCCTGGAGGTTCTGGGCCATGATATGTCAGGCACATGAAAATCCCTTTCACAGACTCTGCAGCCTTTGATAAAGATCCAATTCTAGGGAGGGAGGCATGATATACTATCTCAGTTGTGTGCATTATGCCTCACTTTGTTCCTGACATAATTCATTAGACTTACTGCCCCAGGAAAATAGGGCTGTAATGGCAGGCCCATATTAATACTTAGGTAGTATCCTTTATTTACAGAGAGGTTCCTCAGGGATTTGAGTGACTCAGAACTCAACTCTGGATCACAGTAAAGGAGAAGTTTATATCTCTGGAGGGAAAATCTCCAGAAACGTGAGTTTCTATGCTGTCTAATCTGGTAGACACTAGCCACATGAGGCTATTTGCAGTTAAATAAAACTAAAACTAGTTAATATTAAAATTACAAAATCAGTCCCTTAGAGATACTAAGCCATAGTCCAAGCACTCCGTGGCCACATTAGGCTAGTGGTTGTAGTATTAGCCAGCTGTACCTTAGAGTTTAGACAGCTGTCATTTAGAGCTTTTCACCATTGCAAAAAGTTCCATGTGGCAGTGCTGTTCCTACACTTAGAATAATCACAGTATTTTAAAATTAACTCTAAAAAAATATTGTGAAGGAATCGGAGCTGCTGGTCTCTCATTTGTATCCCAAGAGACCACCTATTAAGATGCTCTAACCGTTTCTTGCCCAGAAAGGTGGAGCGTATTCAGTTGGGGAAAGTATTGCCATTCAGGATGAAGGGAAAATAGGTTAGATGTTAGACTCAGATGATCCAGGTTCAAATACTGGTCCATCCCATCACTTACTAATTAGTCACTTTAGGCCTCAGCCTTTCTTTTTTTTTCTGTAAACCAAGGATCATAGTAATGCATATCTTTTTGGGAGTAAAGCAGACAGAAGTCATGTAAAGGACCTAAGTCGACCGTCAGCAAGTGATGACTGAACACAAGCACTGTGCCCCGTGTATGCTAGGTGCCATTTGCTCCTCTCTGTCACCTTTCTCTGTGTAATGAAAAATAACCGTCTCCTCTCCCATCCCTTTTTGGTGCTTTGGTATTATTTTTGGAAGTTTTCCCTAGCAAATTGCCCCAGACAATGGGTTCACTCAACTCTGGACTCAAATGCAACAGCGGAGGACTTGGTGCCAAAGCCCAGAGAGTCGGGGAGCTCCGCAGATGCTGGTAAATAAGACCTTCCCCATGTGGAAGAGACCTTTCTTTGGCTGAGCAACTGGGCACTGAAGGGGCGCCCCCTTCCAAGAGGAGAGTGGAGACGTGGCGCCCACAGGATGCCTGGGCCCAGCAGATAGTCGCCTTTCTCTGGGGGAGGAGAGCTGGGAGCCCATTTCAGGTCAAGGGACGCTGGTCAAAGTTTCTTACCTCCTTGGCGTTTCTGTCTACTCACCTGATTGGTCAGCTCTTGGATGGTTTTTTGGGAGGCGCTCTGTTTGCTGAGAACGGACTCCAGTTGGGTAGAACACTGCTTGCTCTGTGCTTTGATAGTCTCGTTTTCCTCCTCCAACTTCCGTAAAATCTCCTTTGACTGTTCCCCAATTAAAGAACAAGCCCAGAAAAGAGGTATGACCCTCAGACTCCTATGGAACCCCGCTCCTCCTTTCCTTATCCACAGCGCCATTCCGCGCTCTGTGGTGTCTCAGGCCTTCTTTCTCCTCTTCACTTGCCCTTCCTACCCTCTCCCCTTCCTCCTTGAGGTCTGAGCATCCCCACAGCCTCCATTTTGTTTCGAGTCTTTCAAGATTCTCCTTCTTACCATCTTTTCTTTTTTTTTTAGTTCCTGTCGGAGTGTCTCAATCTCGACCTCCACCAACGATGCCTGTTCTTTACTTTTTTTCAATTGTTCCCGTTTCTCCTCTAGTAGCCTTGTTACTTCCTTAAGCTCCTCTTCTAGAGTGGTTTTGGTGCTGGTTAGCTCTCTGTGCTGAGAAAATAAAACTGAACTGAAAGGCTGCATATTTTTGGAAAAGCACACAGACAAACTCAGACAATTGTACACAGGGGGTGGCTGAAATAAATATGAGGACAACTTCTTGGTTATTTAGCATGCAAAAGTTTTCTCTGATGTTCAGCAACATTTTACATTTTTTTTTCAAGCAGATATAATGACTTATTTTATTTATAGAACCAGCTTCCACAGAATCATCCTTCTCTCCCAATAACTAACTCTTTCCACATAAAACCTCTGCGAATAAATTAAAAAAAAATCTGATAAAAGCTGCCTTGACCGATTTGGCTCAGTGGATAAAGCATTGGTCTGCGCACTCAAGGGTCCCAAGTTCGATTCCGGTCAAGGGCATGTACCTTGGTTGTAGGTACATCCCCAGTAGGGAGCGTGCAGGAGGCAGCTGATTGATGTTTCTAACTGTCTATCCCTCTCCTTTCCTCTCTCTAAAATATCAATAAAATATATTTTAAAAAAAAGGAAGAAAAAAAATCTGAGAAAAGCACAAAAAGAATGATTCAGAGATCAAGGATTTTGACTTAACTGACAAGGATAGCTTTTGAATCCTAGAAAAACAACAACACATTGTCCTTTGATTATTTATTTATCTTCAACCAAGGATATTTTTCCATTGCTTTTAGATAGAGTGAGAGGAAGGGAGGGAGGGAGAGAAAGAGAGAGAGAGAGAGAGAGAGAGAGAGAGAGAGAGAGAGATCAATTGGTTGCCTCCTGTATAAACCTGACCAGGGCTGGGAATGAACCTGCCACCCAGGTAGGTGCCCTTGACCAGAAATCGAATCTGAGACCCTTTGGTGTGCAGGCTGGTGCTCTAACTACTGAGTAACACCAGCGAGGGCTGTCCTCGGACTATTTTTCAGCCTAGCACTTGAAAATACTTATTGCTCATGGGAACTGGAGCTGACTAGCTGGCTTGGCATTCTAACACAAATTCCAGACAATTCGTTTGCCATGGACTGGTGGCGGCCTCTCCCCAAATAAAGATCCATCTATTTAATGTCAAACAGAGCCACTGCCGGAGCTGGCGGCCTGCCGGTCCTTCATACCTGGTGCTGTAGCATCTTGATCCGATCTAGATGATCGTTTAGTTTCATTTCCTGCTCAGACACTGTCTTCTGAAACTGCCTCTTTTCCTTCTCTGAAATTTCCAGCTTCCTCAGGGTTTCAGAGAGTTCCAGTGTCAGCTCCTCGATCCGTTTCCTACAGCGAAATGGCAGGGGGGAGGAGGACGTGTGGTCTGCGGGGGTGGCCTGTGAGCTGGCTCTCCCACTCCCGGGCAGCGGCCCGGTGGGTCCTGGCTGGCTCCCCGGGGACGGAGCCTCTCCCCGGAGGGAAACCTGTGCTACCTGTTGGGTATGAGATCCTCCGCAGCCGCCTGCGTTTCCTTCTGCAGCTTCTGCAGCTCTCGCTGCAGCTCCTGGATGGCGTCGGCCTTCTGCTTCTCCAGGAGAATGCAGTTCTGCAGTTTCCTCTGGGAATCCTCCAGGCTCGATTTTGCCAGCGCCGCCTCCTCTTTGTACTGGGCTGCTTGCTGAGCTGCAAGGACAGGAGACAGGCCCGGGGCATGTCCTCGTGAGAAGGAAGATGTGTGAAGATCAGACTCTCAAGTCAGACCAGTTCAAGAGTCCGTTCCTTCATGACCTCCTTCAGTTTCCCACCTGTCCTCATTTCTCTCCGTTTCCTTATCGCTCTCAAGGAGCGCTGTTAAATCATCTACCTTCGACTACCCTTCAGCTGCGGTCTCCTTCTTCACTAAAATGAAACAAAGTGATAGGCACGGCTCAGTGTACCTTATGCAACTCATCCTGCCCTCGGGCACACATCCTGACCCTCTAAGACAGCGGTTCTCAACCTGTGGGTCGCGACCCCTTTGGGGGTCAAACGACCCTTTCACAGGGGTTGCCTAAGACCATCGGAAAATGCAGATATTTACATCATGATGCATAACAGTAGCAAAATTTCATGGTTGGGGGTCACCACCACATGAGGAACTGTAAGCAAGGGTCGCGGCCTTAGGAAGGTTGAGAACCGCTGCTCTAAGAGCTTACAGTCTAGTGAGGAATCATAGATGCCCCTCTCGATAGGAGTGTGCTGTAATGTTAACCTTCCAATGACTATCACCTCAGAAAGCATGTCAATGTGAGGGCGTTGGAGGTGGACTTACAGAGGAACAGAGGCAGGTTTACACCTTAGAGGAAGGAAATTCCAGGGGAAAGGAACGTTAGCTCAAATGCTTGGTGAAGGGAAGGGGGAGGCCTGAAGGAGGAGGATGGGCAGAGACGGGTGTGATTGGAAAGGAAACTGGGTAGGAGTTCTGGGAGACAGCTGAGGAAGTGCATGAACTAGAGGGGCATTTGGAGGAGTTGGAGAGAAAGTTTAGACTTGATTTTTGGGTTATTGAGCAGGAACCGAACCTGAAGGAAAGAATACTTCAGGAATACTGTGATGGATTAGAATGGAGAACGATTTCCTGCAATATCCTTCAGCCCACGTCCTTGCCTTCACTGGGCAAGAAGCTGCTTACTGGAGTTTCTCTATGCCAAATATATTCCCATATCCAACAGTTTCTACTATCTTTTCTACTTTAAACATCAGTCTCCCCTCCAGTTTTCAGCCCAGGACACTGGAGGAAAGGTAGTATCACTATGGAAATAATTATACACCTTGTAAGAAGGGAGAAAAAAAAATTAAGGGGAGGGAAGAGGTTCAGTTTGAGGAATGTTGAGTTAGAGGGAAAGGTGAGTTACCAGGGGGAGCTAGTCTCTAAAAATGAGACTGGCCACAGGGGTGAAATCAGGGCCTGTGCCTAGGTTTTGGAGTCATCTGCAGGGCAATGCAGCTTCGAGGAGGAGAGGTGCTCACTAAAGAAAAAGTGTAGAGGGAAATGAGGAGAGGAAGAGGGCGGAGGGCAGAATCTCAGGGATGAATGATTCTGAGCAGGGGCGGGGTGGGGAGGGGGGACAATTATGAGATCTGTGGGACCTGTTGTGTCTCTGAAGCTGAGAAACACTTGCTGAGGTATGCTGGCCAACAGCATAGACACACAGAGTCCAAGAGGGTGAGGAAGCCCGGCTTTGGGCCTTTGACTTTTCTCCAATTTCTATGTCTCGTAACACAAAATTTACCCTTTTAAAGTGTCCAGTCCAGTGGTTTCTGGCATCCTCACAAAGGTGAGCAACCATCATCAATATCTAATTCTAGAACATGTTCATCACCCCATAGGAAACCCTATGTCCCAGGCAAGTAGCTACTGGGGACTTCTGAGAAAGCAGTGGAACAAGGACACAATCCATAGTGTAAGCTACACAGAAGAGAATTTTTGGAGGCCCCACTTCCCCCACCCCCCTAAAAAGAGGGAGAAATAGTAAAACAACTAGGGAAGGAGCCCTGGCTGGTTTGGCTCAGCGGTTGAAACATTGGCCCGTGGACCAAAGGGTCATGGGTTCCCAGTGATGAGCACATATCTCAGTTGCCGGTTTGATTCCTGGCCCTGGTCAGGGTGCGTGTTGGAGGCAGCCAGTTAATGTGCCTCACTCACATTGATGTTTCTCTCTCTCTCTCTTTCTCCCTCCCTCCCTCCCTCCTTCCCTTCCCCCTGCCTCTCTTTAAAAAATAAGTGGAAAAATATCCTCAGGTGAGGATTAAAAACAAAAACAGGGAAGGAAGAGATGAACTGTGGGAAAAAGGTTCTGCAGAAGATGGAGAGGAATGTGGTGCAAAGAAACAAAGTATAGAGCCTTGCCCCCACTCCCTTCCCGGCTGAGAAAGGAGAGGGTCTTTATCTGACCCTCCTGGAGGTGAATGAAGTAACTGCTGAGATGTGAGATGAGATCAAAGGAAGACTTGAAGAGAGAAAGTAGGGAGGCAGAGGGGGATGGCCATGTAGAGAGAGAGGGGGGCTCCAGCCCCATGTGCTGGGACTGTGGTGGGCAGCGCTCGCTGGGGCCTCACCAGCCATCATCTGCTGCTGCTGGGCATTTTCAAGGAAGTCCTTCAGCTTATCCACCTCGGCTTGCAGGGCCCCGCACTCTGCTGCGCATGTGTGCTGCTTCATCTCCCGGAGGGTCATTTCCAGTTCTGTCGTCATCAGCTGCTGCTTCTCGAATTCCATCTCTTTTTTCAGGAGGGTTGTCTGAACCTGTGTCAGTTCCTTCTCCAGCTCGTGCAGCATCTCATCCTTCTCTTGGAGGAGCTGAGGAAAGCAACGTGGTAATGCTCATGAAGGCCTGACAGTGGCAGGGCAAAGCCAACCAGAGACTTACAGCCACCACCATCTTCTCATGCTTGGATATTGCCATAGCCTCCTACCTTAGCTCCCTGCCACCCCTCACTGCAGCAAGCAGAGTGGGGGTGGGTGGCTCTACCGGTGCAAGTCAGATCTTGTAGACCTCTGATCAAACCACCCACTGGCTCCATCTCACTTAGCAAAAGGCCTCCCAGGATGCTATGCTCACGGTTTGGTCCTTGGCTAGTAGGCTGACCTCACCTCTCACCACCCCCACCCTAACTGCAAAAGGTGGTCTCCTAGAGCCCGCCAAGGGGACTCCCATTTGAGAGCTTGCTATTCTCTCAAGACCTTTGCCTGGGTGGCTCCCTCACTTCATTCAATTCTCTTCCCAAATGTCACCTGGTCAGAGAGGCCCTCCCTGACCACCCTGTATAAAACAGCCACCACGCTATTTTAGGAATTTATCAGTGTCTGGCATATTAATTCTGTTATTTGTTTACTGTCTGTCTTTCCACACTAGAATGTAAGCTCCATGAGAGTAAGGTTGTTTTATTATATTCTTTTTAAAAATTATTGTTGAAAGTTAAATTTATTGGGGTGACATTGGTTAATAAAATCTTATAGGTTTCAGGTGTACAATTATATAATATTTTTAGTGCCTAGAACAGTGCTGGGCATATCTTAGGAGCTCAAAAATACTTAGTGGATAAATATATGAATGACTCAAAGCTCCCCTCCCCACCTTGCCCTACCAGATGCCGTGCTTCTTGCTGTCATCTCTCCACATGCCTCTATTTTGACTGATGGGTCACCTCTGTGCCTTGAAATTGGACGTGTGGGTGACCAGTCAGTCAACCAGTTGGATTATTTCTACTCGCTCTGATCAAGTTCAGAGCTGGATAGTATTGACTACAGAAGCTTTTGTCCTTGGTTTCATTCCTAGGCTTCTCCAGGGCCTTGATTTATGTGGCAACTACAGATCCTTTAGGGCGGAGCTCCCTTAATCAAACTGCCTGGTTTGCATATGCTAAGATATTTGTCATTTTAAAAATTGAATTTCACTTTATAGTCTTAATTAGGCTACACATTATTTTATATTATTTCTTTCCATGATCAAGCATGAACAAAAGCATAAAGGAAGAATGCCAAGTGTGTCCCTAACTCTCTGCCCTGCAGGGCTGGGGACAAATCTCTTTCTTACAGAGGCAACATCTCTATTAAGGTAATGCTATTTTATCTGTTTATTATGTGCTATGAGAAGTCCTGAAGAGGTCCTCAGAATCGTTTCTGGGCCCGAAGAGACAACTGTACACATTGCACATGTGTTGATGCTCCCCAGACATTCACAGTGGGTGCAGAATTGCTGAACGTGCTCTATCTGGCCACGGCCTGGCCTCGCACCTGCCCTGTTGCTATTTCCAACTAGAGATCTCCTCGTCTCACCGTGTCTTTCTTTAAGCTGAGCTTCTGGGCCTCAGTGAACTGCGCCTGCAGCTCCTGCAGCCGAAGCTGCAGGAGGATGACCTCCTTGTCTTTCCTCTCCATGTGGGCAGATGTCTCCTCCCGCAGCCCGTGCAGGTCCAGCTCCAACTTCATCATTTCTGCAGCGGGAACAGACAGAGGGCTTCTTGCTTAGAGGCGGGTACCGCCTTCCTTGTGGGGCCCCGCCCTTTGGCCACAGCCCACCAGCCCACGGAGTACCCTTCATGATGTTTTTCTTTTGCTCTGACACGGCCTCGAGCTCCATGCGCAGGTCCTTCACGAGGTTCTGGTACTCCTCCACGTGCAGGCACTGGCTGTCTTTCTGCTCCTGCAAGTGCTTCAGTATCTGGAAAGATGGAGAAGAGCCGGGCACGGTGAGAACCTGGGGGAAGAACGCTTTCTAAAATCCCGAAAGTCCAGAGCAGGCAAATCTGGAGGGTAGGAAGCAGAGTAGTGGTTGCCAGGGGTCGGGGGTGGGGTGGATGATGGGAAATGACTCTTCATGAGTACCAGTTTCTTTCTGGATTGATGAAAATGTGCTGGAATTAGTGGCGACGTTGCCCTACTCTGTCAGTATACTATATGACACTGATTAAACACTTCAAATGGTGAATTTTATGGCCTGTCAATTACATATCCACTTAAAATATATAATTAAAAAAAAGGATATGGCAGACTTCTCACACTCACATTGAATGTGTGCGAAGGAAGCTACTTCTTCCTCCCTATAACAACCAGTGTCATTGATGGAGCATGTACCACGTGCCAGGCACTGTCCCAGGTACTGCAAACAACACAGACACAAATCCTTGCCCCCATGGAGCTGACCATCTGGGGGGATGAGCACAATAAGTAGTGACTTACAGAAAATAGAAATTGGTAAGTGCTATGGAAGAAGAAATAGAACAACAAAGGGGAATGGAGGTAATGGGGCAGACAGGCATGTGGGATTGCAATATTCAATAGGATGGGTTGGTTGGCCTCACTGTGCAGTGACTTGCTGGAGGTAAGAGTGTGAGCATGTTGTAGGTATGTGAGGGAAGAGCTTTGTAGCCAGTGACAAGACCCCAGAGAAAGAACATGAAAGAGGCCATGTGGTTACGGTGGAGTGAGTGATGGGAAAATTGGCAGGACATAAGGTGAGGGAGTTAGGGGGCAGTCACATCATGTGGGACTGTAGTCCCTTAGGAGGGACACTGGCTTTTAACCTGAAGGAGAGGGAGATGGGCTGTAACCAAGAGAAGGCAGGGACATATACACAGGGATACATACACTGGCAGAGGAGGAGCAATGAGATGCCTGGGCATCAAGGGAGGTGGGAAGAGATAGTCATGTGACTTCAGAGTTGACAGTGAGGGAGGCCTGCAGCAGGGAGGCAGGGGACAGCTGGAGAAATCCAAGCCAGTCACCATATGACTCAGGTGGGCCCTGTAGGGACTCCAAAGCCCAGTCTATGTCAGGCTGGTGGAGGGGGAGAGGACTGCTGGCATTAACTGAGATATGGATGGTTCGCTTCCCAATAGAATATCCAGGCAACATGAAGGCTTTGAATAGGATATATAAAATTGTGGGGGAAGGTATATCCTGTTTCTTGGGAAAGTCTGTATTATTTTTTTTTAAAAAGGAATGTTAAAAGAGAAATTAGTGTCTAATGGATATAGAATTTCAGTTTTGCAAGATGAAAAAGTTCTAGAGATTTGTTGCACACCAATGTAAACATACTTAACATGGATGAACTGTACATTCCAAAGTGGCTAAGATGGAAAATTTAATGTCATGTGCGGTTTTTTTTTACCACTATATACAAAATGAAAGAGTAAGGGGGAAATGAAGACACTTTTCAGACCAAAAAAAAAAAAAAAGAGTTCTATCCTTTGCTGTAGGTCAGTATGTGAATAACATGGAACTGACCTTTAAAATAAATATTGACAGATGTCCAATGAGGAAACTCCAAAGTTCAATACTGATCCCTCATTCACTCAAACTTTTTGGGATCAGAAAGTCCTGGAAAGAGGACATCCTGCTCCCCACCTGGGGACCCCTTGGAGAACTTATATATGTGTCGTCTACTCTCTCTGCTGTCCCTATTTCAGCCTTAGCAGGCAGCCATGCCCCAGCATGGCCACAAGTGCCTGGCTTTGTCTTGTACCACCAGTTGAGGCATGACTCACCTAGGAGGAGACCTGACTTAGTTTTGACCTTTGGTTGGTCAAATCTTGCTATTTGTTTACATGGTTTAAATGCTTATTCATTATGAGAATCAACTTTTGAGATGCTGTTGAGTTTCTAAAATATCAGGTTTTCAAAAAGAGAGTGAATTTGAGTTAGTAATCTTCCTTAAATTTGCTACTTTTTAACTCCAAGCAGATGCTAGGAGGCTGGAATGGTCCTTATGAATCTGGTTTAGGTGGACTTACGGAAGTACATTAAGAGACAGGTACAATTCCAAAAACTAGTCCCAAAATCTAATGTAGGGCATGGCAACATCCATGTGGCAGGGCCAACCAAGGTCACACAAATACAAAATAAAATCTAATCCTATGTAATAAAAGAGTAATACACAAATTGACCATACCTCTGCTACACCCACAAGCCATGTCCACAAGCCACGCCCACCAGCCAATCAGAGCAAGTATGCAAATTAACCCAACCAAAATGGCTATGGCCACAGAGAGAGCAGGAGGGAGGCTTGAGTTGCCCCTGGCAACGGAGGAAGCCAAGCTTTTTGCACACCCTGGCTGATCCAGGCCTCCACTTAAGACAACAAAGTTTTAATTGTAGAAGATAAATAAATCCCAGGTACCAGGGCCTCTGCTTGGGTTGCTGGGGGCGTGGCTGGCCTGCAAATCACTACAGGCCCCTTGCCCAGGCCACCCCATTCCCCAAGGGAACACCCACCCTGATCCAGGACACCAGGCCTCTATCCTATCTAATAAAAGAGTAAAATGCAGATTGACCATCACTCCAACACACAAGATGACTACCCCCATGTGGGCAAAAGATCCTGCCTGTATGTGGACATAAGATGGACACCACAAAATGGCCAACAGGGGAGGGTAGTTGATAGGGACTAGGCCTGTAAGGGAGAGCAGTTGTGGGTGATCAGGCCAGCAGGGGAGGGCAGTTGGGAGGAAGCAGGGTGGTTGGGGGTGATCAAGCCTGCAGGGGAGGGCATTTAGGGGTGACCAGGCTGGAAGAGGAGGGAAGTTGGGGGTGACCAGGACCACAGGGGAGGGAAGTTAGGGGCAAACAGGCTGGCAGGGGAGCAGTTAGGCCATCAATCAGGCTAGCAGGGGAGTGGTTAGGGGGTGATCAGGCTGGCAGGCAGAATGGTTAGGGGCAATCAGGAAGGCAGGCAGGTGAGCAATTAGGAGCCAGCAGTCCTGGATTGTAAGAAGGATGTCTGATCTGGATCAGGCCTAAATGGGGAGTCAGACATCCCTCAAGGGTCCCAGATTGGAGAGGGAGCAGGCTGGGTTGAAGGACACTCTCCCCTCCCATACACCAGGCCTCTAGTGTAATATAAAAATTAAAAATAAGCCGGAAAACTCAGAATCAAACTCTAATTGACAGGACCCACTTGGCACAAATAAGCAAAGGTTGTCTCACCTTTTTGATGTCTTCACAATCCTCTGAGGAGCTAGGAGGATGTCGGTGGGTGGCTGTATAAGAAGCAAAGTCTGCTTGTAATTTTATCAACGCCTCCTCACGCTCCAGAACCTGCAAATGAGCCCAAGTAGGTTAGGCTGCATGATCAATGTATCGTGTTTATACTAGTACTGTTTTAGCAGGGTATTCCTTTTAATAGCCTAAGTTTCTTGTAACATTGTATAATTCATTACACACTTCCTGTGGGGTTGGTCTGGGACAGGAATTATGTTCTCATTCTTACATCAAGGTTCACTAAGGCATAGACAGTGATTTGTCTTGAGTTTGCCAGTGGACACATTTTGGACTCTCTCCTGAACCTCTGTGTGGTTCAGTTTGTTAAGCAGATGAAGGCTCTTGGGAGGCTGCAAATTAGGAAAGATGCACTTAATCTATTAGAGGATGAGACTCAAAGTTCAAGAATGAAAGAAGGAAAAATTTTTAATGGAATGGGCAAATGTGTATGTACTTTTTAAAAATAAAACATGAAATTTTTGTTCCCTTATATACTGGAAATTGACAATTTCCAATATATACTTCTACATCATGATCAAAGACACCGATAAACAAAAGTGGAACCATACATAAGTTTCTGCAACTTATTCTCCACAATTTATCACAAGCATCCTTCTATATAGCCCTTACAGATCTGCTAAATCCATTTTCTTGGCTGCACAGTATTCTCTAATGTGGATATCTTTTTAATCATTATTGATGAGCACTTAAGTTGTTGTGTGAAAGATTTTATGAGTCTTTACAATCTTGAACTTAGTGTGAGTGGGGAGAAGGCATACCAGGAAGAATATGAATAAAAACTTGCAGAGGCAAGTTTATTAAGACATTTGAGGAGTCTTGGTGAAAGAGATTACTTTAGGTGACTCTCTCTCCTTCCTTTCATTTCTCATGGCTTTGTTTCGGGTCTCAGAAAAGTGTTCTAGAAGAAGGCACTTACCAAAGCATTACTGCAGGCTAGCTTATTTCGAAGTTCCTGGATTAGATCATCCTGTTCAGAGACTTTTTGCCAGACTTCGGAGAGTCGTTTCAGGGTCTCCTGATGTTCTTGAATCATGCAGGGAGACGTGTATATACGCACCTTTGAATGATCGCCCTTGTTCTCAGGTTCCTGGGATATTTAAAAATAAGAGGTGGTTTTGTTTATAATTTTTGAGTTAAGAATGCTGTTAGCATGAAAAAAAACCCTCTGGACTTATATTCTAAAAGTTTATGTTCATACATGTGAACCATAACTTTCTTAACAAAGGAAAAAATTCATAAGTGTATAAATACAGTATAAAGTTTAAACAGTTCACGAGAGAATACACTGAAAAGTCAGTTCTTCCACCTTGGCTTTCTATGACTCAGATCCCTTCCTGCAATACAGTCTTGTTACCAGTTTTTTGGATATCTTTTCAGCAAATTTTATGCATATATGTTCTTTGTCTAAACAAATGAAAAGTCTTCTATATACTAATGTAAACTGTGTTTTTACTTGACAATTTATTGAGGACATTTTTCATTTTGTTACTTGTACATCTACTTTTAAAATTAATTTCAAATTGCACAAGTAACACCTGTGTATCTTATCTTTCTAAAACACTGGAACATTAAAATTTCTCTTTGATCACCTCCACTAATCCTATACTCACTGCATTCTTCGAAGATGACCATTTTTGCATAGCCTTCTAGAACTTTATCTGTACATTTACATACATATAAACAAACCTGTAGAATGCAAATATTATGTTGTCTTTTTAAAACCTAAAGATAGATTTTTTTCATTTAACAAGATGTCTTTAGTACATGTGCCTTTATCTTGTTCTTTTAAATTCCTTTTAAGTGTATTTATCTAGTCTCCTATTGATGAGACTATAGATTGTTTTCAAGTTTTTTTTTTCTAAAATGAACTGGGATATTTTTGCATAGCAATCTTTGAGTATATTTTCTGGTATATGTATAAATTAAATTCATAGAAACAGGACTGACAGGATATCTTTAAGACTTTGATAGATATCACACAATTGCTCTTCAAAGACATTGTATCAATTAACATTTTCATCAGTATTATATGCCTGAACTACTTGTGTAATGAAAAAAAAAAGCAACTGAAAAACAAATACAAATTCAGGCATTTTGACCCTTTGATCGCATGGTTTGTGGCTTTCTCCTCCTGTTTGATCCTGAAGGCATGAGTCCTATGACCTAGAAGAACCCTTCCCTAGAGCCCAATGAGAACATGGCAGATTTGAGAACTCATTTGGTAATTCACTTTCTGACTTATTTGAAGTGGTGGCTTTTTATACTGATTAAGGGCCTCAAAATTCCTACGGAACAATCTTAAAGGGGATGTGAAGGCTGGATGTTCAAAGCTGAGGGCTGCGCAATTCAAGAGGAGTCATGAGATCTGGTGGAAGGTCGGGGTTTTTGGCAGCGGAGGCTGGGGCTGGTACGGGGACCACGTGGGAGCTTGTCCACTCGCTGGAGCTCCTGGTTTGAGAGGCCTGGTTTAGGTCCTACCTGACCGACAATCCCGCTGAGTTCCCCCTCCAACATCTTCACTTGACATTCCAGTAACTCAATGTTGCTTAGGGAAGTCTGGTATTTATCCCTGTAGAGGTTTAAGCTTCTTTCTAGGGAGACAATCTTGTCCCCGGCCAAGGCCAGTTTCTCCTGTGCCAAATGGAGCTTCTGCCCTGTGTTTCCAGTATGCGTCCCAATTTCCTCCTCATACAGAATCACCTGTTGGTGTAGGAATGAAACCACACTGAACTCATAGAAGCATCTAATGGGAAAAGAATATGGCTATGAGACTCCATGCGGAGTCTGATATCTTAACTCATCTTAAGAAACATAGGCCCCAGCTCAGATCTAAAAGCTACAATATAGTATCAGAATGTGAATGGTTAGAAATAAAAAAAAGATTGTCTTATTTAGTTGCCAAGCTTCTTAAAGACAAGGACCATATTTATTTCTCATTCTGCTGGCTGTGTAGTAAGGATCCCATAAAGACTTGTTAGCTGATTAATAGGAATCAAGTTGTATAGCTTCATTAAAGAAGTTTTTAAGGGCTTGAAACGCCAGTTTTCTCTCTTCCCTAGATATTCTCTCGGGGTCTCATTTAGAAGATGTAGAGCACCTTGGGCACACAGGTCCATGTCAGCCAAGTTCCCTGGAGACAGGGGGGCAACAGGACCCGAAGTTCCTCTGAGACTTGTACAATCCTTATTTAGATTTCTTTCCTCCTAGTCAGTTAATTAGCCAACCAATGGACACATTCATTGAATGCTCATGAGCAATGTTTTGGGTGCTGAGGGGATACATATCTACACGACACAGGCTCCTCACTCAAAGTTTATAAACTCTGACAATGTTGGGGGGATAGAATTTGACCTGAGCAAACAAATGCACAGAGTGGAGAGTGCTAAGTCGTATGACTTGACTGACACATATGGAAGGAGCTAAGAGCAGACAAATCGCCAAGGAAGGCTTAAGTTTGGTTCAAATAGTTCAGTGTAGAGTTTGAATGGAACACAATCTGGTGGTCTAAGCTAATTACACGTGTCGCCTGCCACTTCACATTCTTCCTAAAAAAGGATCATTTCATTTGAGGTGTTTATTAGGGAAGGAAAGGGCATGTTTCATATTCAAATGTTTGTAACCGAAGCCGCCAAGTGGCCTGCTCATATCCCCTTGGCACTCACCATTCCTTTCCATGTTGCATTCCTTCCAACCACTAGCATCTTCAACTCTTTGCTTAAGAGCTGTTCACGCCCCAGGGGCCCACCCAAGCAGAGGAGCAAGACAAGGCAGGTTACAAGTACTGGGGAGTTAGCACTCTCAGTGCAGTCCTCGACCAATGACAGGGAGTATTCTACCCCATTTCCCGGAGTTCTCCAGGGACTGAACTCCAGCTGTCTATAACCGTGATCTGAGTAATTTTTCTTTATGGGTTTCCTGCTCTTCTCTGACTTACTTCCCTCCCCTCTCACCATGCTTCCTAGGATCACCTCCTGAATTAACTACTTACATTTATCTCCTTATCTTAGAAGGGTCTGCTCTTAGGAAACCCAACCTTAGACAGAAGCTTGATGTCTTTGTTCATTAAAGTATTGAGGGAATTTGGCACCATGCCTAAAGTGATTTTTCCAATACTTTCCTGATTTGGGATCTGTACCAGTGACTGCTGCTTGCTACTGTTACTGCTGCCTGCTGCTTTAATGCTTCCTGTCATTAGTGATAGAACCTTGACTTTATCTGGGACAGTGGTGCACCTCACTAAAACAGGGCATTTCCTAGGCTCCCGAGCTGTACCAAGTGACGAACTCTGGCCACTGATATAAAAGTGAACATGTGTGGGGCTTTTAAAGTACCCTTAAAAGGGAGCAGTGTGCCTTTCTCTACACATCCCCAAATTCTACCCTGATTATTGGGATCAAGGATGTGATGGTTGGAGCTCCAGCAGCCACCTTGAAATGGAAGCATTGAGCCGATGATGATGGAGCTGAAAGATGGGACCCTCGGTACCCCATGACACATGCAGTTCCTGTAACATTCCCAGACCTTATTTTGTATGTCATAGAAATAAGTGACCGTATTAAAGCACCATTACTTGGGGGTTTTCTGTTACACTCAGCCAAATAAAATCCCAACTAATTCCGGGTCACTTTATCCAGGCTGAATTATTGTTTAAATTATACTGAGTTTTACTAGTAACAACAGTCCTGCATTAGCATGATTAAACCACAATTTATGCTCACCAGCTTTGTTCCAGATTATATTTTGTAGGATAACCTTTCTTTGTTCCTTTCCCACCTAATCCTTTCTAAGAAATTCTCATTGGCCATAATACTCCACTTTTTAAAAAAAGTCTGTTCTTTAAGGCCCTTCATAAACCCCCTGGAGTCAGTCTTTAAGCAACAGTGCACACACACACACCACCACCACCACCACCACCACCACCACCACCACCATCCAAGACAGTCACTGGAATTCTACCTTCAAAGGCAAAGGAAGAAAAGCCAGGGAGGCTGCCTGTCCTTTTCCTTAGAACCCACGGTTTTACTGTTGCTAGTGCTACCATTGCTCAACTGCGTTAGGTTCCATAGCTTTGGTCTTTAGAATTTACCTGGGATTCCACGAGGATTCTCTCTCTGGTTTAAAAACTACAATCCTGCCTGGCTGGTGTGGCTTAATGTTCAAGCATCAACTTCTGAATCAGAAGCTCAAGGTTTGATTCCTGGTCAAGGCACATGTCCAGGTTGCGGGCTCAACCTCCCAGTGGGGGTGTACAGGAGGCAGCTGGTCAATGATTCTTTCTTATCATTGATGTTTCTATCTCTCTCTCTTTCTCCCTTCTTCTCTGAAATCAATGAAAATATTTAAAAAATAGAATCCTGGGACATGAATAGAAATGAATGTCCAGAATATAGTTTGGGTAAGTCTAGATGATCTCAAACTCCAGTCTGTAAAAAGGTCTGACCTGGTATTCTCAATGTTTGATTCAGATCTAATGTCTTGGTTCCCTTATCAACTGTGCCAGTGTCAGGAATTTATATATTATCAAAACTTGATAATTTTTTTTCTAAAATGGCTCATTTAATGGGCCTTATAACCCTCAGAGACCTAGAGTCTTTTGCATTTAAATTGCAATGGTAATAAAATGGAATTGATGGATTTTCACACACATCCATCTCTCTCTCTCTCTCTCTCTCTCTCTCTCTCTCTCTCTCTCTCTCTCTGTCTTACACACACACACACACACACACACACACACACACACACTCCACATGCATCAGTACTAGAGCTCTCACCCAATTATGCCATTCTGTTTAGTTCCCTCTGCTCAGCTTCGAACAGATCAAGACTTAAAGAGGGAAAGCTGATGAAACCTGCTCAAGATGTTGTGAAGCTCTCCTCTGAAGCCCAATGTTTGCTTTCTAGGAGGCTTGGCCTGCTTTCTGTAGGCACATGAGCATATGAGACACTTCCACAGTAACTCTAGCTATACCTCATCTTCTTTCAGTTTGCAGTGATGGTGAAGAAGAACCAGGTCGGAAGTCTGCTTCTCTAGGACGGACTGATACTGCAGGAGCGAACAGTAGGACGTCTGCAACTCCTCCGTGCGAAACTCCAGTTCTTGCTGCAGGGCCAGCAATTTTTTCTTGAGTTGCTGGAGTTGTCTCAGGTGACACTGTTTACTGGTCCCGAACTCCATCTGTGATTCCTCGAATGCTATTGTTTGCTTCTTGTTCTGTAATTGAGGTAAAACATACAGAGAAGGCTTTAGGGTGTTACTAAGCATGCATTCATACTTTGATTTTTTAAAAAATTTATTCAACAGTTCACCTCCATTTACCCGTCCTTTTACCTTTCATCTACAGAGCACTTATTAAACATTTCACTCTATTCACAATGAAACATCTCCTTATATTTTCACTCTATAAGAGGATTTAAAAGAGAAAAAAAAACCCACAGTTCTTTCTTACTACTTAGCCCTACCATTCTTCTTATTTAGGTCAGAAGAAAAACACACACATAAAGGACCAAACCAGAGAGTAGTATATAGATATATGTGATAACATGCTTATGTTTCATCTTCACATATAAAAATAACACAGTTGACCTGGAAGGTAATGAATTTCTGGTTACAATCCTTAGACTAATCTTGATTATTAAAAATGCCCAGGTAAAAGGGTAAACTCTTGGATGGGGTTTTGAGGAAACAGATTTCTGGATGGTGGGAAATCGGAGGCAGAGATACAGGCATGTCTGGGCACTGACTCTGTCTCCTTTGGCTGATAGAAGATGTGACCTTGCAGAGGCTGAGTGAGTGTGTGTGTGTGTGTGTGTGTGTGGTAGATAGGTAGGTAGGTAGGTAGGTAGCTAGTTCTCCATGCCAATCCACAATTTACCTGAAATGCTGCTAGACTATCCTACATTTTCAGTCATTCATTCAATAAACATATGTTGAACACCTATTTTGTATCGAGTATTTTGCTGGAGGACATAGTCCCGAGTTGTTTATCTAGTACAACTGAGGTCTTTGCATTAATGTGTCTGTTTTCTTGCCCAACATGCTGGATGACACATAAAAGAGGTAGATGAAGAGGGTGTGTCTGCTTAATGTTTAGCTCCTGTGTCTGCTTCTTGTCCTCCTTTTGTTCTTTAAAATCCTGTGCAAATCCAGCTCTTCTTCTTATTTCCCCTGCAAAGGTGTCTTTGCATCAAAATCATAGACTTTACTGGCATGTCCTTAACAAGGCACTGCACATTCTGCCTTGCATTGTCATGATTTCTGAGCATTTTATATTGTCAACAGATGATAAACTCCTGGAAGGCAGGGGCCATGTCTGCTCCTATGGAACCCAGATTAGAGATTTATACACAGCAAAGTATTGAAAGAGAGAATTAAGTAAAATAGAAAATGAGCACTCTTATTGTTTCCCAAGAATTTGAACTTGTGGCCTTGGCTTCATTAACAGAGTACTTTTAATTAAAAAATGAACTATTTTTCTTAACAGTTTTAATGAGGTGTACTTTAGATATCATAAAATCCAACCAGTGCAAATGTACTACTTAATGATTTGTGGCAACCTGGAGTGGTGTGATCATGAACACAATCAAGCCTTAGAACATTTCCGTCACTTCAAACAGTTCCCTCCTGCCCATTTGTCACGCCCGTTCCTCCCTCAGCTCCAGGCCACCACTAATCCACTCTCTGCCTCTACGATTTACCCTTTCCAGACATTTCATATAAGTGGAATGGTATAAAATTTTTGTCTGGTTTCTTTCACTCAGGAAAATGTTTTTGAGGTTCATCCAGACTCTAGCAAGCATCACTATTCTGACCTTTTTATATTGCTGAATAGTACGAATACACCATATTTTGTTCATCTGTTTACCAGTTAATGAACAGTTGGATTGTTTTGGATTTTGGCTATTATAAATAACTAGAGGCCCGATGCATGAAAATTCCTGCAAGAGCAGGCCTTCCTTCCCCCAGCAGCCGGCGCTGGCTTCCCTCTGGCACCCAGGACCTAGATGGCTTCCCTCCAGCCACCCACAGGCACCTGGGACCCGAGCTGGATTCCCTCTGGCCCTGGCTTCATTAGGAAGGAAGTCTGGAATGACATCCAGAATGATGTCTGGTCTAATGAGCATATTACCGTTTTATTATTATAGATGCTGCTAGAAATATTAATAGTTGTGTGGTTATTATATTTTCATTTAATAAATTTCTTCAGCAAATATTATGGTGCACCTACTATGTAATAGATAATGGGGATACAGAAGTACAAATACACCATATTTTGTTCATCTGTTTACCAGTTAATGAATTGTTGGATTGTTTTGGATTTTGGCTATTATAAATAATGCTGCTAGGAATATTAATAGCTATTATGCGGGTACTGTATTTTTATTTAATGAATTTTTGTTCAGCAAATATTATGGTGCACCTATTATGTGCTAAGCACTACCTAATGGGGATACAGAAGTTTATAAAATACACAGATTCTCTGCTCTCCAGTAAATTACATAGTGGATTAAAGGGAAAGGGTGCCATGGAAGAGAGTGAAGCAGGGGAGGGATGAGGAATGCCAGGATGGAGGCAGCTGTAATTCTGAATTAACTGTTTTCATGGAGGACCACGTTGAGAAGGTGACATTTGAGCCAAGACTTGAAGGAGACAGGGAAGGAACCTGGTGGGGATCTAAACAGGAACACGTGAGGGAGAAATACCGGCAATTGGCAAGGCCTGGAGGTGGGAGGGGCCCAGTGGTGTTTGAGGAGTCGTTTTGCTGGCCGGAGCAGAGAGAGGAGAGGGGAGAATGGAACCAGCTGAGGTGAAGGGAAAGAGAGGTGAGGTTCTTTAGGGCCATATATGCCATTCTAAAGACTTTAACTTTTCCTTTCAGGAAAGACCATTGGAGGGTACTGAGCAGAGGGGATTGTGGGATCTCCTGTAGATATTACAAAGGACATGCTGGCTGCCCTATTGAAAATCAACGATAGGGTGCCCAGCTAGCGTAGCTTCAGTGGTTGAGTGTTGACCTATGAACCAGGAGGTCACAGTTCAATGCCCGGTTAGGGCACATGCCCAAATTGCGGGCTTGATTCTCAGTGTGAGATGTACAGGAGGCAGCTATCAATAATCCTCTCTCATCATTCATGTTTCTATCTCTGTCTCCCTCTCCCTTCTCTCTGAAATCAATAAAAATATATTAAAAAAAGAAAATCAACTATAGGAAGGCAGAAGCAGGGAGACCAGCCAGGAGGCTACAGCAAGGATGTGGATGACAAAGGATGATGGCTTGGACGAAGGTGGTAGCAGTAGGTGGGAGGAATGGCTGGATTCTAGATATATTTTGAAAACAGAGCCCATAGGATTTGCTGCTGTGTTAGATGTTAGATGTTAGATGGTGGGAGATGATGGTCATCCAAACAGGATGACTCCAGGTGTTGGTCTGAGTAACTGGAGAGATGGAGTTTTAATGAGATTAAGTGAGAGCTGGTAGCCAGGGGAAAATCATCTCTAGTGAGAATGGCTGGGGCAGCACAGATAAGGGAGGCTTAGTCCAGCTCAGAACCAGAAAGTCTATAGCTGATTGTGTCATTCAATCTGATTTACTCTCTCTGGCTCTCAGAGAAGTTCATTTCATCCTTAATGTCTCAGAATAGAAAAGGCAGACAGAGAAAATTGATCACAATAGTAACCAGGCAAAAAGAACCCAAGGTCAAAACCAAGCTGAACTCTTGGCCTGAATATCCGGTTTCTTGGGGGAAAGTTGACGAGACTTCTTTCCTGAGCCAAACAAAGTCAAATTTTGTATTTACTTTATGTAGCTATAACTTCCAGTATTTTAATGAAATGTTTTCAGTTAAGTGCTTTCATTCTTTTCAAAAGAATTCTCACCCCTTGCCTATAATTGAGGCTCAGGGAGAAAGGACTTGGAAATAATGTGTGTGTTGTGTGTATGTGTGTGTGTGTGTGTATGTGTGTGTGTATTCATGTACACACATACATGTATGGGGAAGTTCTCAAGAGCTCAAATCCTCTGTCTATACATCTAAGCCGGGGTGAAGAGCTACTTAGAAAAAGACATAGTAAATACTTAATGCAGACAGAACTAAAACAAAGGAGTGAACATTCGAGATAGGCATAAGTCAGAAGGCTGTATTTTAGTGAAGCAAATACCCAATAAAACCCTTAACAAAATTTACCAAAATTCTGTTTCTCTTTAGCTTTGTGGAAACACGATAGACCAACTAGGTGATTTCACTCAAGTCTTTCAGTACAGAGCAAACATAAGACCTACCCTAATGTGTCTGGTTATAAAGTTCCAAAAATAGTTAATATATATATATAGAGAGAAACAACAGCTTTCTTGGATAAAAACTTTAAACATTTGTATGCTATAGATATCTATGGGTGTAGAGGAATCAAATTTCAAAGACTTGGAGAAATGCCTAGACTTATTAGAGACCTATTGAATTTCTACTTATTTATCCTTAAGTATTCAAAAGATTATTTTTCTTAATTCTAAATGAGTAGACAATGACATGCTATGGGTTAAGCCTACATTTCACTTGTATGTGCCAAAGAGCAGTGTCATTAAGGCATTAATGCATTTCCTATTGCTTTTTTGTCGTCTTTTAAAAAAGTTTTCTTTCTAATGAAGACAGATATTTTATTAGATTCTTCTTTGACCTTTAAACTGAGGTCTGGAGGAAATGAGCAACTTGGAAATGATTCTATGGAAGTAAAACTAGTTCTTAGAATGACTATGGAGAGCTGGACATGATTCTGGAGGCCATGTGGTCCACTATGCTTCTCAAGTAGATTTCTATCCAGGCCTCAACTGTTTTAAAAGATGAAGAGCACTGGCTACCTATAGAAACCCGTTCCCATATTTAGTCAAACCTTTAGCCCTACTTATGGCCAAAGAGATTATAGCTATTGTTCCCTGCTTGCCTCTGTGGCCACTTGATCACAGGAGGAAATTAATTGGCCTGGCATGATTTGCCTTTTGAAAAGTCACAATGGTTTCCATCCCATACTCTGTGCTTTTCAAGTTGATGCTAATTGATTGATGTTAAGTTCTACATTTTCCCTGATATTGAAGTTAAGCTGACAGGTCTATAATTACCAAGATTGTCCTTTTTCCCTTTTTAAAAAGATGAGCACTTCATTTACCCTTTCAGTCTACAGGGACTTTCTTTATTCTCTCGAGTTCTCAAAAATAATCACTAGCAGCTATGTAATAACACCTGCCAATTCCTTAAGTACTCTTCGAAATATGTCATAAGGCCCTGCTGATTTGCCTAAAGCTGGCTTTTCAAAATACATTTTAACTATTTTATTCCCTGTTCTAGTTTTCATTGACTCTCTTCTGTTTCAGGTTGGCACTGCTAATACATTTTAAAAACTTTTTTTATTTTGTTATTATTTTTTAATGTAATAAATCTTTATTTTTCAGATCATTACAATTGTTCCTTTTTTCCCCTCATAGCTCTCCTCCACCCAGTTCCCACACCACCCTCTGCCCTTACCTCCTCTCCCCCATTGTCCTCACCCATAGGTATATGATTTTTGTCCAGGGTCTTCCTGCACACCCACACCCCTTTCTCCCTGAGAATTGTCAGTCCACTCCTTTTCTATGGCCCTGATTCTATTATATTCACCAGTTTATTCTGTTCATCAGATTTTTTTATTCACTTGATTTTTAGATTTACTTGTTTATAGATATGTATTTGTTGTTCATAATTTTTATCTTTTTCTTCTTCTTTCTCTTAAAGAATACCTTTCAGCATTTCATATAATATTGGTTTGGTGGTGATGAACTCCTTCTTTAGCTTTTTCTTATCTGTGAAGCTCTTTATCTGTCTTTCAATTCTGAATGATAGCTTTGCTGGGTAAATAATCTTGGTTGTAGGTTCTTGCTATTCACCACTTTGAATATTTCTTGCCACTCCCGTCTGGCCTGCATAGTTTTCTGTTGAGAAATCAGTTGACAGTCGTATGGGTGCTCCCTTGTAGGTAACTGTTTTTTTCTTGCTGCTTTTAATGTTCTTTCTTTGTCATTTTAATGACATTTTAATTATGATGTGTCTTGGTGTGGTTCTTTTTGGATTCCTTTTGTTTGGGGTTCTGTGCGCTTTCTGGACTTCTATTTTTTTCACCAGGTGGGGGAAGTTTTCAGTCATTATTTCTTCAAATAGGTTTTCAGTATCTTGCTCTCCCCCTTCTTCTGGTACCCCCATAATTCTAATGTTGGTACGCCTGAAGTTGTCCCAGAGGCTCCTTACACTATCTTCACATTTTCAACTACTGTGTTTTTTTTTTTCCTGTTCCAGGATCAAATCCCAGATTCCACATTGCATTTGATGTATTTACTTTTTTATTCTTAATGATTCAAAATGATATTTCTGTGTGATAATTTTCAAGAGTCTATCAATCTTTATGTACTCAACTAATTACTTTTATCTTCAGAAATCAAATTTCTTACCAAGTTTTATGCTAAAAATAATGTCCTCCATACACTTCAAAGATGAGTTTTACAATTTGAATTCTATTGAGTATGAGGCTATTCTTCCCATGTCACCACCAGGGCCAAAGGAGTCTGGGAAATTATTTAGAGACCCTTCCTTGTCTGGTTTGATCATCATAATATCTTTATTGTTCTTTTCTCCTTTCACTTTAATTGAGGCAGTATTTTTATTGTTGTTAATCCTCACCTGAGGATATTTTATCCACTGCTTTTTAGAGAAAATGGAAAGGAGGGAGTGAAGGAGAAGGAGAGAGAGATAGAGATAGAGAGAGAGAGAGAGAGAGAGAGAGAGAGATGTGAGCAAGACACATTGATTAGTTGCCACCTGCACATGCCCTGACTGGGGGCAGGGATAAACCTGCAATCCAGGTAGGTGCTGTTGACCAGAAGTGAACCTGGGACCCTCTGATGTGTAGGGTGACACACTAACCACTTAGCACATCGGTCAGGGTAATTGGGGCAGTCTTTTGATTTTGGGGCAGGTTAGGGACTAGAGTGAAGCAACTGACATGCACATATCAAGGAGGCTCTTACTCTCGAGTAAGTGAAGGGATGGCACCTGAAGAGTGAGGGCTTCTTAAACTCTGCACCCTAAGCATGTCACTTGCTTTACTTCAGTTTTCACTGGGTTTTAAAACACAGTGTATTCCTTCCTCTCTCTCTCTCTCTCTCTCTCTCTCTCTCTCTCTCTCTCTCTCTCTCTCTCTCTCTTTCTTTCTTTCTATTATTTTCTAGTCCGTAAGTACTGAATGCTGAGCCCAGTCCCGAAGGGCTCAGGTCAATTGGATTGTAACAGACTCTGGAGTCTCTCAAAGGGATCTGATCCTGTTGAATGTTGCACAGCCCTGGAAGTAATCCCTTCTGATGAGAGGGTCTCTGATCCCGAGTGCAGGAACACCATGGAAAGTCTGCAAAGATGGTTTTATAAGGCCGTGTGAAGTTGGTGCGCACAGAAATGAAACCAGTCACGGCAGCTGCTGCTCTCTGCAGAGGCCCATTATGGGAGACAGAAGGGATGGAGTGTTGGCATGAGCGCCTGTTCGCTGCAGGCCAGGCTGGTGCTCAGACACCTTTAGACTCACTGTAAGCTGCCGCTGCCAACACAAGCAAAAAGCCTGTGGTGTGTCAATGTGCAGTGGGACATCATTCAAGACGAATGCTAGCCTTCAGACTATCTTGCCTCCGAGCCTAGGAGTGGAGCTGCAGACCCTCAGAGAGCCGAGCCCAGCTCCAAAGAGCCAGCCTCACTCCTAGGACTCCAACCTGGTCCCTAACAGCCAAATCTAGTCCCCAACGGCGTGCCTACCGCTGAACAGCTGAAACCAGATGGGAGAGCCAAACCTACTCCTGAAGGGCGGAGCTTAGCACCAAATAGCCCAGTCAAGCCCAAGAGCCAATCTGGTACCTCCATGCTGACACTAGCCTGATTCCAACTGCCAAAACCAGTGCCGAAGGGCGGAGCCTAGTCCCTAAGAACTGAGGCCATACCGGAACAGCCGTACTGAGCCCCTAAGCAAAGCTGTTCTTTCAGGAGGCCCAAACACAGTGTATTTTTTAAACACACACACACACACACACACACACACACGTTTTGATTGATCTCAGAGAGAGGAAGGGTGGAGAGAGGGATATAAACATCAATGATGAGAGAGTATCATTGATCGGCTGCCTCCTGCATGCCCCATACTAGGGATGGAGCTTACAATGCTGACATGTGCTTTGCCAGAGAATCAAACTGTGACCTCCTGGTTCATGGGCTGGGGGTCGGTGCTCAATCACTGAGCAGAACACAGAGTATGTCCTGACCATTACAAGGTCATGACATTTTCTTTCTTCATCATCCACTCGTTTAGTTACAGATAACAGCCGATGTAATATTTTAATTTTCTTGTCTAACTATGGTCCTGAATTATGACCTCTTGCTTGTTTCCCCAGCTCCTTGTTAGATATCAGTCAGCATTTCAGACAGTTGTAGGTTTCCCCTTTGTTCCCCTATCACATTTCCTCCTGGGAGGCAGACATTGCAGGGATTTTCTGAGGGGAGGAGTGTAGGTCCACATCTAATTGTGTATGTCTATGCGTAGCCTGCAATTTACATTCTGTACTAAGTGCTAGGGAGAAAAAGAGCCTGTTTTAAAGCTTGCTTCAAGCTGTTAGACCTCCTGAAAAATAAATAGAATAATAAAATGTGACTTAATATCTTTCTCCTTCCAGGTTTCCTGGTATTTATAAGCCACATGGCTTTCCCTGACTTGGGGAATAAATAAACTTGCGACAACAATGGTGGAAATATTCTAAAACATTAATATTTAGAAAGAAGTAAATTATGAAAACATTCTTCCTAGAACCATTTAGGAAAACCAATGGATTTCTCTGCATTTGTGACTTACTGGGGAAAGAACAGCAACGCTCAGTAAGATAAGGTGGAATTGCTTTGGTGGTAGCATTTTTAGGGTATTAGAGAGAAACAATTTGTGGTTTTTACAGGGAGGTGGCAAGTCCTTGGAGAACTCTAACAGACAAAAGTAAGAGAGACCAGATTCTGGACCACAAACGTTGAAGAAGTTGGGGGTTCCTTAAGCAGCTAACTTGGGTGTCCAGCAACAGGTCTGTGCAAGTGGCACCTACTTTATGGGTGCCAAGAACTCAAATCCCTAAACCGAAATGAAGACGGCAAAGTAAGGAATTCTTGGAAATCCAGTGTTTAGAGAGCTTTGGGAAAGTATTTTTCAGCTCCCTCCCCGCCCCCACCACTGACCCTCGCCGGTGTGGATGCATCTAGAGACTGGCTTAAGGACTTAGTGCTGGAGCTTCCAAAGAGAGAAAACCTCAGGCTGAAGGGAGGCTGCCTCCTCTGAGGAACTGCTTGGGCGGCGGACAAGGATTCATTCAAAATCTCAATCTCAAGAAAGATGACCGCGCCTGGAGGTCTTTCTGTTCCCACACGTGTAGGAGAGTGTTACTGAGGACCTTGGCTTGGGTGCTGCTGGAAGCAGGCAAGCGCTGTGACAAGGAACTGAGTGTCAGGTAGTAGTCCCTGTGGGAGGTGACCTTAGGAAACTCAGGTAGTGGAGAGAGAAAATGAGACAAGGAAAAGCAGGCAGCTGTGAAAGGGTGTGTTATCAAGCTAGTTACCACTGAGGGCGTCTGGCACTGGGTCCCATTGAGGAACTTGGGGACACAGTGAAGAGCATACCTGGAATTATTTCTGACTGAGGGGCAAGGGAGAGAGGCTTTTTAATCTACTGTCTCCCCATCAGGCATCGATCGAGGGCTGCTTCCAGAGGCATTGACTCTTTTGCACTTCAGCTCACCCTGTGATTGGGTTTCCGCAAGGAGAAGAAAAGCTACCGGCAGAGAGCTACAGATGTGGCAATGAAGAGCACTGGCCAAAAAATACTAACGACTTATTTAACAGAGCTAGAACAATAATCCAAATACTTACGTGGAACCACAAAAAGATCCTTTCTTGAGAAAGGAAAACGAATTTGGAGGAATCACGCTATCTGGTATCAAACTATACTCTAAGACCATAGTAATCAAAACAGAGTGATACTGGCATAAAGACAGACATATCAATGGAACAGAATGGAGAGCCCAGAAATAAGCCCATGCCTATATGGTCAATTATTGTTTGACAAAGGACGCAAGAACATACAATGGGGTAAAAACAATCTATTCAATAAATGGTATTGGGAAAATTTGGATACATACAAAAATAAAGAAAGAAAGAAAGAAAGAAAGAAACTTGACCACTTTCTTACACCACATACAAGAATAAGATCAAATTGGAGTAAAGACTTAAATGTAAGACTCAAAACCATAAAAATCCTAGAAGAAAACATAGGAAGTAAAATCTTGGATATTTCTCTTGTCTCTCCCTCCACCCCTGAAATATCTACTGGGGTAAGAGAAACAAAAGAAAACAAACAAACAAATGAAATGAAATAAAACTAAAAGGTTCTTGCACAGCAAAGGAAACCATCAACAAAACGAAAAGACAATTCGTGGACACAGACAACAAACAATATAGTGATTGCCAAGGGAAAGAAGGCATGGGGGGTGGAGGTAGAAGAGGGTAAAGGAGGAGATAAACGGTGATGAAAGAAGCCTTGACTTGGGTGTAAAACACATAATACAATAAACAGATGGCATATTGTAGAACTGTATACCTGAAACCTCTATAACTTTATTAAACAATCCATCCAATAAATTCAATAATAAAAGAAAAGACAACCCAAAACAGAAACAGACTCGTAGATGCACAGAACAAACTGATGGTTGCTAGAGGGGAGTGCATTGGGGGACTGGGTGAAAAAGGTGAAGGGATTGAGAAGTACCGATTGGCAGTTACAAAACAGTCATGGGATGGGAAGTACAGCAGAGGAAATGTAGTCAATACTATTATATTGACTGTTTATAGAAGCCAGATGGGTACTGAAAATATCAGGGAGAACACTTTTTAAAGTATATGATTGTCTAACCACTATGCTGTACATCTGAAAGTAAGACAAAGTAATACTAAGTGTGAATAAAATACGACCTGTTTCTTTGGTTCCCCTCCCACCTCCCCCCACCCACCCAAAAAAAGACCACCCGCTTCAATCATGAGCAATGACACCTCTGAGCAGTTGGAAGGGGTGTGATTCTTTGGTTAACATAGAAGTTTGTCTAAGATCTACTAGTAGATGCTGCTCTCCTTATATAACTATAATTTGGTCTTTCAGGGCAATGAGCACAGGTGCCACAAATCCAGGTGTGAAGGGCCAGATAAGGAAAAAGACAGAGCCTTCGATATAGATGAGCTTGGAGAGAGCTAGACTGAAAATCGTGAGGGCAGGATGCTGTATGTGTGTGTGTGTGTGTGTGTGTGTGTGTGTGTGTGTGTGTGAGAGAGAGAGAGAGAGAGAGAGAGAGAGAGAGAGAGAAAGGAGATGTGTTTCATTCTTTCTCATTGCTTGCTCCATAAAAGCTCTCGTGGAAGAACTTTCTGGTCCTATTCCTGTCCAAGGGAGCAGAGTGTAAGTGAAGAGAGCAGAGGTGGGAGCAGCTACTGAAACCCTTACGTGGATGCTGTTCATCATCGCCTCCTCCACACAAAGCTGATTCTCCTGCAAGGTCTTCCCCTGTCTCTTGCAAACATCATGTAGATTCTTGATGTCAACTTGCAGGCTCAAGAGCTTGCTGCTCAGGCTGCTCACGTCTCTGTCTCGTTCCCCTGCCTAGGCCGTCAGAAAAACAGAGGCGTCAATTAATCAACCACCGAGTAAATACTTACTTTCGTTCACTTAACTGGTTGACAGAGACTTTAAATTGGCTGAAGATTTGTCCATCTACCCTTTGCTGTTATTACTCATTCCGTGGAACACTTACACATTCTCCATTCTCGAGGTGTCTGATGCTCTGCATTATTCAGACAATTACTTATTTAATTAATCTCCGCCCACTGCTGTGTAGGCGCATCACAGACACTTCCCCTGTTTTGCAAGCGGAAGTCAGTGCCTAGAATAATTCCAGGCACCTCGTGGATTGTCTATGAATATTAATGGCTCTGCCTCTGATGAGATCAACATATTGAGATGTCAAATGAACTTGTCAAGACAAATGAATCAGTGATGGAGTTGCTGTGGGTTCTGAAGTCTCTTCACTCTCTTAGATCCACTGAACCAAAAGACCTCCTTCACCTGTAAAACAAGTGCTTTTTCTTTGGAGACACACCAATGGGAATAAAAGTAAAATCCCTGGGTTGGTTATCTAAGATCAATGCCTCTGAATATGAGTGAAAAGGATGAGTTAATTGTTGCCAGGTCAGAATGGAAAGTAGTGATTGAGATCACTAAGAGAGAGTGTGACGTATAACTTCAGTGGGGTTAGGGTGTGGAGCTGTGGCTAGAGGGTGGGTATTCCATTACACTAGGCAAATTGCAGCTCGTGAGTCACATGCAGCTCTGTGGCCCCTTGAGTGTGGCTCTTCCATCAAATACCACAGCCTGGGCGAGTCTATTTTGAAGAAGTGACTTTAGAAGAAGTTTAAGTTAAAAAAATTTGGCTCTCAAAAGAAATTTCAATAATTGATATTGGGCTCGGCTGACTAATGAGTTTGCCGACCATTGTGCTAGGGTGTCACCTTTGGCTGCCAGTGTTGGGGTGGCTGGCATCAGGGTGGAAAGACATGAGGAAGTAGCCCTCTGTGATCCTGTCCAATGCTTTAGCTCTGACACTGTGCAGACTGTCCATAACACTCATGAGGACAGGCACTACCTACTACCTCTGAGTTTCAGATGTTGGAAATGAGGCTGGTGCTTTTATGGCAGGTACCTGGTTTCTGTTAGGCTCTTAGACAAGGATTCATGACACCTATTAAAGAAATACTCCTAAGAGCAACCCGCAGAGAAGTGGGGAAGCAAGACAGGGAAGGAGAAGACGCCAAGCAAGGGCAGGATTTCAGACAAGAGTCCCGAGGGCAGTAGCTTTAGCCTGATCCCCCGGGGAACTCTGGAGTGTGAGTTACACCTCAGAGTCTGTCCTGATTTGATGCACAGAAAGCCGGGTTGTCAGACTCAGCATCAGCCAGTCAATGGCTTAGGGCAGCCCCATGGGAGAAAAGTTCCCAAGGACTCCTAGTTCTGTGCTCTGGTGAGCAAAGTGACCCCAACAGCCCAGGGGCAATTCTTTCTAAGAGAGTTGCAGGTGCAGAAGCACACAGAAGCCATGGTGCAGAGAAATGGAAAGTGACCCAGGCAACCAGGTCCCCTGGCGAGAGAACTCTGCTCTCCTGACCATGTAGCCAGTGCTCTGTCACCATATCTCACCGATGGCTCTGGCTTCCCTGGGGAGCTGGATACCTGCTATGGACATCATAAATCAAGCCCTTCTGGACAGGTCAGTGTGAGAGACCTCTGCACAGAGCTGAGGGGCCAGAGAATGACCGTGAGTCTTGGACACGACAATGTCAGGCTGTTCGGAAGTCAGAAGGTTTCCCAGAAGTGCTGCTGTCTCAGCTGATTTATTTCTTCATTTCCATTTAGTACCTGGACTTTTTTTTTTTTTTTTTTACCACTTTATAGTTTAATTAGGTTAACGGCATGGCTCTGTCATTAAAAGGATTTCATTATCTCAAAACTCTCCCTCTTCCTCCCATCTCTTGTTTTTCACTTTCAGAAAAACAATGGTGGATGTCAAACTGCCCCAAGCATGTAATTACCAGTAAGACAATTACCAGGCACTCTCTTAAGAGAATATGTGTAGAGCAGCTAAGAAAAAGTAGTGTACAGACATGGTTTTCCAACTAGAAAATAAAACCCTTGACCGGACAAGGAGCAGCACTTTGATTTTAATGCTTTAAAATCCCTTGTGTCGCCAAAACCGGTTTGGCTCAGTGGATAGAGCATCGGCCTGTGGACCAAAGGGTCCCAGGTTCGATTCCGGTCAAGGGTGTGTACCTTGGTTGCAGGCACATCCCCATTAGGGGGTGTGCAGGAGGCAGCTGATCGATGGTTCTCTCTCATCGATGTTTCTAACTCTCTCTCTCTCTCCCTTCCTCTCTGTAAAAAAATCAATAAAATATATTAAAAAAAAAATCCCTTGTGTCATGGCTGCCCTGGTGGGAACAGGACACAGAGGCTCATTTGGGAATGAGACCCTAGGGATCCCCTCCTCTCCTGCTCCTATCTTCCCTTGGCATCTATGAAGAGATTAGGTGACAGTGCAACCCCTGCTCTATGGAAGGGCACAGACTCTACTCTTTCTTGCCTTGATGCTGAATATCTGCGTCTCACGGTGAGGACCTTGCCACCAGATTGTCCTATATGGAGCCTGGTCCACTGTAGACTCATTAACAACTCTATACAAGCAGAATCTCTCCAAGTTAAAAGTTAAATGTCGCTGAAAACGGTTTGGCTCAGTGGATAGAGCGTCGCCTGTGGACTGAAGGGTTCCAGGTTCGATTCCGGTCAAGGGCATGTACGTTGGTTGCGGGCACATCCCCGGTGGGGGCATGCAGGAGGCGGCTGATTGATGTCTCTCTCCTCATCGATGTTTCTAACTCTCTATCCCTCTCCCTTCCTCTTTGTAAAAAAATCAATAAAATATATATTTAAAAAAAAGTTAAATGCCCTCTCTCTTTCAGGACAATAAAACCCCCTCTCCCTCCAGTGTTGGGTGTCCTCAGAGCTGAAGGCCTGCTAGCCCAATTCTGTTGTATGCTCAGGACTTCAGAAATAGATCTTCAACGTGCATGAGCTCATCTAATTTGGACATTAGCGTTGACTCAGAGTCTCTGAGGCAATTTCTTCATTCA
>PVJN01010508.1:0-57032 GCA_004026805.1 Lasiurus borealis | reverse complement strand
AGCCAGCAATAGGATGAGACAGCCAGCAATAGGATGAGACAGCCAGCAATAGGGTGAGATAGCTAGCAATAGGGTGAGACAGCTAGCAATAGGGCGAGACAGCCAGCAATAGGGCGAGACAGCCAGCAATAGGGTGAGACAGCCAGCAATAGGGCGAGACAGCCAGCAATAGGGCGAGACAGCTAGCAATAGGGTGAGACAGGGAGCAATAGGGCAGACAGTCCAGAGGCAGCGCTGAGGGCGTCGCTCAGGGGAAGTCCTCCAGGCCAGGCCTCTCCATCAGGAGGAAGGAGGCCAGGAGGAGCAGCTCCAGCCTCCAGCATCTTCTCCCTCCGCCGCCTGACAGCGCGGGGCCGCCCTCGGGGCCGGAGGGGCCTGCGGCCAGGTGCCCACAAGGTCGTCTGTGGGGACAGGCTGGGTGCAGCCAACCAGAGTGCCTCAGAGGCAGAGGCGGGAAAGAATCCTCAGCGGGTGCCATCCCCAGCCTGCCACAGCCCGGCTGCAGGTTTCAGCACCGCGGGCGGGGACAGCGCCCGGGTCTGTCCCGGGGACCATGGGCAGGGAGCCTCTTGGTACATCTGACCCAGTGGTGCCAGGTGTGGCTAGGTACCCACCTGCTTTCTGATTGTTAAAGAAGACGCAAACCGATTTCTGTAATAAACACACCCAGTTCAATACTTCGAGACGGACTTTAAAAACAGTGTAAAATGCTCCCGAGACCGGTTTGGCTCAGTGGATAGAGCGTCGGCCTGCAGACTGAAAGATCCCGGGTTCGATTCTGCTCAGGGGCATGTACTTTGGTTGCGGGCACATCCCAAGTGGGGGTCATGCAGGAGACAACTGATTGATGTTTCTCTCTCATCGATGTTTCTCTCTATCCCCCTCCCTTCCTCTCTGTAAAAATCAATAAAAATATATTAAAAAAAATATAACAGTGTAAAATGGCACCGGGTTTTCCGCACGGCCTCCACACGGCCGGTCGCTTTCTCTGTGATATTATTTTCAGAAACACACATTCGCTCAGTCACTGTGAACCCCGTTTTCCCCTCAGTCCGAGGGTGAGCTCGGTCTCAGCCCAGCCCCATTCAAGACCGGGAATGAGTCAGCGTTTCTTTGTGAGCAAACTGCTTCCATCACCTGGTGCGACGACTGGCACCGTCCCCACCAGCTTGTCACAGGCGCCCCGCCTGCTGCTGCCCCAGGATTGTGGGGGGGAGGGAAGGGGGCTTGTCTGACGCTTCCCCGCGGGGCCCAGGTGCAGCTGTGACGCGACCATCGGACCCCGAAGCGCGTTTGGAACCCACAGCGGCTGCAGACCCAGGTCCCCGTCACCCATCACGGCGCCGGCACCGGACACAGGTGTGGCCTGGAGGCCCCTCACGGCTTGTCTCCAAGTGCCCTCAGCCTGACGCTCCACGTGACACGGGGCATCCATGGAACACGCCTGATGTAACTTTAGCGAAGACAGGATGTGCCCGCTGTTGCTGCTCAGGGCAGTTTGTCAGATCTTGGTCTCACTATTCCTTTTGCTGGACGAGGGCAGTAGCACCTAATGCATCTTTCATTCTCTACACAAATGATGATGAAGAAGAAGAGGAAGAAGGAGGAGGAGGAGGAAGCAGAGGAGGATGAGAAGAGGGTGGGGAAGAATAGGAGGAAGTAGAGGAGGAGGAGAAGGAAGAGGAGGAAGAGAAGGAAAAGAGGAGGAGGAGAAGGAAGAGGAGAAGGAGAAGAGGAGGAGGAGGGGAAGAGGAAGGGGAAGAATAGGAGGAAGAGGAGGAGGAGGAAGAAGAAGAGGAAGAGAAGGAAAAGAGGAGGAGGAGGGGAAGAGGAAGAGGAAGAATAGGAGGAAGAAGAGGAGGAGGAAGAGAAGAAGAGGAGGGAGAGGAAGAGGAGGAGGAGGAGAAGGAGAGGAGGAGAAGAAGGAAAAGGGGAAGAAGAAGGAGGAGTGGAAGGGGAAGTGGAGGAAGAGGAAGAAGAGGAGGAGAAGAAAGAAGGAGGAGGAGGAGTAGGAGTAGGGAAATGTATGCTAACCCAGAGAGAATCCTACCCACATGCCAGCCCTGTGATATGCTTTGTCACAATTTAATCATTCAATGGTTCCCATGGGTCAATTCTTATTCTTTTTAAATATATTTTTATTGGTGTCAGAGAGGAAGGGAGAGGGAGAGGGAGAAGCGTCAGCGGTGAGAGAGAATCATGGATCAGCTGCCTCCTGCACATCCCACACTGAGGATGGAGCCCATAACCCGGGCCTGTGCCCTGATAGGGAATCAAACCGTGACCTCCTGGTTCATAGGTTGGCACTCAACCACTGAGCACGCTGGCTGGGCTCATTTCATATTTTAATTTGATGCCTAAGGGCTGTGGACCGTGAAGTGAGGTCAGCGGAAGCAGAGCGCACAGGAGCCTGCACCTGGACGGACCCCAAATTGGTAATTTCTGAGCATTTTCACTCGGCAGGCGGGTCTCCCCCACACTGCCTGGAACTCTCCCGCTCTGGCTGTATTCCCAAAGTCCAGATGGACGCCTGCCTGCCTGCCTCCCTGTGTCCCAAAATACTCCCCGTCCGTCTCCTCTGAGACACAGAATGAACTCACCGCCTTTGGAGGTCCCCTGAGACCTTCTGTCCCCTGGCCTCACCTGACCCCGCTCCCTCACTTCCCTCGGCTGCTGAAATGTCACCTTCCGCAGGCAATTCGCCGATTCCCTCCGTCAGCATCCCGCTCCGCCTCCCCGCAGCCTCTGGGGCCAGCTGTTGGGATATCTGTCCCCTCCCTGGGATGCAAACCATGACCTTGTGGGAGAAGGTGCCGCTGCCTGCTGTCCGCAGCTGCCCGCTGTCCATCACCGGCGCTGCTCGGGCCGGCGTGGCCTCTTGTCCAGCTGCTCACGGGACCGGGCGGGGGTTGAATAAATGAATAGATGCTTCTGCATCCATGAATCCCTGCAAACCCTTCCTGCCCCTGGTCAGGGTCAGAGGGCCTTCTTTCCTGCTCCCACCTAGTCAGCCTTCGGCTCTGCGTCTCTCCCATCCTCACTCTGCTCTGTTGTGAACTATCGAACACATCGCCAGAGATGATGGAGGGAAATCAGTGTTTGCCCCGGGGCCAAGGTCGAAAAGAATCACGTCTTGCTTTCTGCTGATGGGCTGATGTGTGGCTAAGTGGTTTCCACCTATGATTCTGGTCAGGGCCAGATGGGTGATTCCGGGTCCATTTGTAAACCAGCGTTCGTTCATTCACACGTGACGCAAGTCCGAACAGGGGTTTGGGGGAGGTTTAGATAAAACATCGCAAGGGCCTGGCCAGTGGGGCTCAGTGGTTGAGCATCAACCTATGAAACAGGCGGTCACAGTTCGATTCCCCGGTCAGGGCACATGCCTGGGTTGTGGCTCGATCCCCAGTAGGGGGGCAGGCAGGAGGCAGCCAATCAATAATTCTCTCTCATCATTGGTGTTTCTATCTCTCTCTCTTTCTTCCTCTCTGAAGTCAATAAAAACATATATTAAAAAAAAACACATTGTAAAAGATGTTCAAAATTTACATAGAACACGGGAAGCCTTTAAGCAAAGGGCAAACACGTATGATAAGAGGAATCCAGGCGGCAGCATGTTCTGAGGGTGCCCTGCACCCCACAGACCTCCCGGCAGACAGAGCTCAGAGAACAGGAGGCCGGCACCCGCCTCTGTGTGCACACAGCCAGAGCCCAGCGCACTCTGGGGACAGAAGAGCAAGCAGCCCCCGTGGGTGTCATGAAAAGGACCCTGGTTGAGGTCATGAGTCATGTCCCCAATAGGATCCTTAGGAGAAAAGCAAGGACTTTGACAAGAAGGCATCTTTATTTAAAAAAAATAATAATTTTAAAGAGAGAGAGGGAGAGGGAGAGAGAGAGAAAAACGTATATGAAAGAGAAACATGGACTGGCCGCCTTCAGCACGCCTCCCACTGGGACTCTAATACTCAACCCTTTGGTGCCAACCAACTGAGCCACACGGGCCTGGGCACGAGGCACCTTCAGTGCTTCCCTACTCGGTGCTGGGCCACAGCGGAGTTCCGAGGAGCTGGGGGACGGGGGCTGGGAGGGGCCAGCACAGCCTTGGTGAAACAGGTTCTGTTTCCTGAACCCTGTAAGCAGAGGGCTCAGTTCCTGTGACTGTGCTGCCCACGAGCTTTCTTTCCTGGCTCTCCGGGAAGTCCACAGAACAGCCTGCACATGGAGACCATCGTGTGGCTGGGGGTTCTGCCAGGAGCAGGACAGTCACCAGCCTGGGGCCCGTGCATTGGATGGCACCTGTCCCTGATGATTGATGCCCACAGTGTGGCCAGCCTGGCCCTCTTCCCGGAGCTCCAGCCCACAGACCCAAGTCCTCCCCAGCATAGCTTTCAGCATCCGGCAGCCATCTGGAGCCAGCCCATCTCCTGAAGGCCAGGTCTCAGTACAGGTGTGCCTCCTCCCATTCTTCCCCTCTGCCTCTCTCTTCCTCACTCTTCACACGCTCTACCAATCACCACATCATCAACTCTATCAATCAACACAACAGACCCACCCTGACCCTTTCTCCGAACCTCAGTGTCTCCCCCTCGATGCTCCCTGGCCTCCTCGCTGCTGTCATTGCCTGGAACAGAATTCTTAGTGCAGCACCAGCAGGGATTGTTGAAAACGTAAGTTAGAACCCATCTCTGCACAAAGAAGCTTGGCAGTGAATCCCCATATCCCTGAGAGAAAAGCTCAGGTCTGAAGTTTCTGTAGGGACCTGACACTCCACGCCTGTCCTGGGGGCCCATCCCTGGTCACCTGCTGCCCAGCACCCAGCTCCGGGCACACTGGGCTCTCACTGTGGCTGGAAAACACCTGGGCCTTTGAAATCGCTACACCCTCGGCCTAGAGTCCCAGGATTCCCAAAGCTGCTCTATTGTCTCCTTTGGGCCATGGTTTGAGACTCATCGAACCTGTAGTATCGACATCCTATGCTAGCCAGCCTCCTTTCTTTCTTTCTCCTCTAAGGAATTGATTATGGGTAGGTGACGGTAGATGGATAGATGGGTAGGTAGACAGGAAGATAGGTCGATCGGTAGATCATCAGATAGGTAGATGGATAGGTAGATGGGAAGATAGGTAAATCGGTAGATCATCAGAAAGGTAGATAGATGGATAGGTAGACAGGAAGATAGGTTGATAGGAAAATAGATGCGTAGGTGGATAGATGGATCAATAGGTAGGTAGATAGGTAGACAGGAAGACAGCTAAATTGGTAGAAAGGAAGATAGGTGATAGACGGATTGGTATGTAAGATAGGTACATAAGTATATAGGTACATAGATAATAGATGACAGATGCATAGATACACACCTGCACACACACATGCACATCATTTAATTTCATAGGCGCAGGGAAGGGGCCAGTCTCCGCTGAGGCTGATAAATCTCACCCTCTTGTGACTCTGACATGTCTGTCGCATCAGACCTTCACTTGCAGAAGTAAACATCCGAACAGATGTCTGCCTGTGATTTCCCCTCTAATTAGGCAGCGTATGCC
The DNA here is from genome assembly GCA_004026805.1 of Lasiurus borealis. Classification (NCBI taxonomy): domain Eukaryota; kingdom Metazoa; phylum Chordata; class Mammalia; order Chiroptera; family Vespertilionidae; genus Lasiurus; species Lasiurus borealis. Next base: position 51,494 of record PVJN01010508.1, on the reverse strand, counting down.
AACACCAGCCCCGGGTTCATTGTGCGATGGGAGGGAGGGCAGAAAGGAAGGAAGCAAACCAACAACACCAACCTGACAGCTTTCCATGTCCACTCACTGTAAGGCGCCTCGCCCGACCGGCACTCCTCCTGGGGCCTGGCCACCGCCCACCTGCACCTTCTGCACAGGCCCTGCCAGGCATGCCCGCCTCCCCCAACCCCGGTTTGTGCCCTGACCAGGATGGAACCCGGGACCCTGCAGTCTGCAGGCTGACGCTCTATCCACTGAGCCAACGGGCCAGGGCTATGTTAGGCTTTAATGGCCAATTACCTTGGTGATGAGCACCCACGAATGCCTGTTACAAGCTCTCACACAGTGAGCGTCCCTCCCCTCGCTCCAGCTGCTGCCGAGGTGCTGTGCTAGCGGCCACCAGAGACGACAGGAAGTCCTCCTCCCTGCTCCCAGCCCCCCCCCCCCCCGGGGGACACAGACAGAGTGCGCTCCCCGGCCTGGAGACGGCTCCCGGCGTGTCACCTGCAGCCCATCGACTGTCCGGGGTGACATTCCCAGGGACAGATCCATCTCCGCGAAAGCGGTTCAATCAGCCGGCCCCGGCCCTGCGTCCGGAAACCATTTCCCCAATAATTGACTCCGTTTATTGAACACGGTGACTTGCGGGAGGCGGGCGGGCGGGGTTGCGCCCAGGCCGCGGGATTTACAGAGGATCCCAGCGTCCCCCGTGTCAGAGGCGCTTTAGAGGCATCGCCACCGCCTCGCGCTGAAGTGGCCCTGGCACGTCTGATGCTCGGAAGGAAGCGTTTCAGAGGGACATTTAAATCAGGTCAGAGCCGGGGAGCACGGAGTTAACACATCGGTTCCCTGGGGCACCCTGTACGGGTCTGGACAGGCAATGCGGCCTCCACTGTCTGAGCGTCTACAGCTCAGCCCCAACCTAGACACGGGCCATCCCGCGCACAGTCCTCGGCGAGCCAGCGTGCCGGGTCCCACAGTCCGTGGCTCCTGCAGGCTTCCGGAAACGAGGACGTGCCAGATCAGAGAACGCTGGCACACGCACCGCGTTCTCCTTCCTCACACGTGGCACCGCGAGGGTTCCGTGAGCATGAGCTTCCCATCCCGGTCGGTGAGATGCGTTCCCAGGATGCCTGCAGGCTGGCACTGCAGCCACGCGGACCCGGGGGCGCCTTCCGGAGCCATGGGGCGAAGGAACCCTGGAGCCCCAGGGTGGTCGAGTTGGGGGTGCATAGTTGGGGGTGGATCTGCCCTCAAACTCTCACTCCAAGTGTCCGTCAGCTTCCCCCCACGGCCTCCCCCATACAGGGCCCCATGGCAAGGTGTGCCCAGGAGGTGGGAGGGGGTCGAGCAGGGGAGGACCCCTGTCCCTAACTCTGCCAGGGACACCCCAGATTCCATCGAGGGAGGGCAGAGCAGGGCCTGTGGCGACGGAGGGGACGTTAGGCAGTGAGCATGTGATGTAGACACAGGAGCACACGCTCAGGGCTCTGTCCGCGTTCTCTCTCCAAGCCTCAGCCATCTGCTCCCCAATAAATACCTTTCCTGCTGTGTCCTCTCTCTCCTAAGTTCATTCTCTAATGGTAACAAATTCATTTAATATGAATCATGATCTGAAATCCCAATTCCATTCAAGGGTGGGTCTATGCTGGGGAGACAGGGAGATGCAGACATTTTCATGTTTTAAGGTCTGAGTCTCCATCCACAAAGCTACCTGTCTGTCCCCCTGCACACGTGGCGGGGAGGCATAGGAGCTTAAACAATAAAATGAGAAAGCCACAGGCAATGTAGGGGTCATATAACACCCACATTTTAAAAAAATATATATTTTATTGATTTTTTTTACAGAGAGGAAGGGAGAGGGATAGAAAATCAGAAACATCAATGAGAGAGAGACATCGATCAGCCGCCTCCTGCATGCCCCACAGTGGAGATGTGCCCACCACTAAGGTACATGCGCCCGACCGGAATCGAACCTGGGACCTTTCAGTCGGCAAGCCGACGCTCTATCCACTGAGGCAAAGCGGTCTCGGCATGCCCACATTTTTCTGAAGAAAAAAGCATTTTTTCCTTTAATTTACTTTTAAGTATATTTTTATTGATAACAGAGAGGAAGCGTAAAGGAGAGATAGAAACATCAATGATGAGAGAGAATCACTGATTGGCTGCCTCCTGCACACCCCAAATGGGGGTGAGAGGGGGGTCAAGCCCTCAATCCAGGCATGTGCGCTGACCGGGAATCAAACCATGACCTCCCGATTCAGAGGTCGACATCCAACCATATAGAACCACACCACCCCGTCCAGAAAAGGCATTTTTTTTTTTAAATGGACCTGGCGGGTGGAGGGAGAGAAGTCCCACGTTCGTCGCTATTTTTCTTTCAAAATCAGTTCTCGAAGCAGAACACTAGGATTCTCACCTGGACGCCATCCATGAATGTCAATTATTTTTCTAAACGACGCGTGGGTGTTCGTGGAAAACAAAATGATGGTTCATCAGGCAGAGTGCCCCATTATCAGAAGAGGCTTATCCCACTTAGGATGACATCCCTATCCCCGAATCTAAGCGAACCCACCAATTTCCCGGTCCTTTAACGAGAGGTGTGTTTGTTGTAACAATCAAAGCTGGGTGGCCCTGTTGATCCGAGGAGAAGCAGGCAGCCTGCAGCTCCATGTGATCTTTCAGACCGGAAGTTTCCATTGTGCTCGTGAGGCAGACACGGCCCCGTGTGGATGAGCTGGGCACTCTTATCAGACAAGCATGTGCCTGGGACCCTTTTGGTGCTCGGAATGTGCTAGCAGGCGATGCCAACTTCACACGCGGTTCTAGAATGTGATGCTGTCCTTCTGTTTCCCACAAACCAAAGCTTGAATGTGGTTGTGAGATGGCGGGGCGGGGGTTAAGGGTGGGAGAGGTCTCGCATGGAATCACTCTTGCACCGTAAATGGAGACTACGGATTTTAGCTCAAGAAAAAAGGGGACTGGGTCTTCGGCTCAAGTCTTAACTTCACCCTCCACGCCAGACTCCCCATCGGGGGAGAAGGGTTGGTAGATGGATCCGTAGGTCCCCCCTGCAGCTCTTAGCTCTACATGCTCTTGACCACGTTCCGGGAGCTGGGATGAAGTCACGTGTAAGAAGGATTCACGTGGCATTGTCTAACTCTGAGTTAGGAATAGTGGAGTCGATGCTTTTAATTCATTTAGGTCACCCTTCTGGATAAATTTTATCTTCGCCGTTTGATTATATATATATAAAAAGTAGTAGTTTAAGGAGTGCGACCTGAGATTCCCTGAGCTGTGCACGCCTTACTCTGCATGTAGCGACCCCAGCTGAGGCCTGGAGGCCCACACGAGGGCTCCTGGTTTAAAGGCACAGGTAACCAGAAGTGGCTGGGAGTGGAGGCAGCAGCCTAAATAGAACCCGGCCCTTATCTCCTTTCCAGCAAAGAACCCCATCTCATGCCTGGCTGTCAGCCATTCACTCGTCCTTCTATCCATCCACCCATCCACGAGAGGATGCTGAGCATGTCTCTAAGTCTTTGACTTAATTCTCGAAAGAAGAAAAGGGTGTAAAATCAAAACCGCCTCATAAGGGAAGTACGACTATCTATCTATTTAGTGTTTATCAAAAGCGTTAAATTGTCATGGTTAGTCACAATGGAAGCATTTATAGGATGCTGTTGAAGACCCATTATTAGCTTATCAAATGGAAGTATCAGAGAACTGCTTACTGCTATTGTAAAACATAAAAAAAATCTATCTCCCCCACCACCCCCCCCAATTTCTCTGCCTTGTTCTAGATCTCTCTCTTTGTTCAGAACTTTGAAGTGCCCTGCCAATCAATGCTGGCCAAACACAAAACAAACAAAACCCCTACCCTTTTGGGGAAGAAATGCCCATCCATGTAATGAAAAACAAACAGGAAACCAAAGAAAGCAGGTCACGTGCACCCACTGGGTGTGGTTTCAAGGTGGGATAGTGAGGAGGAAGATGAGGACCATGCTGATAGCAGGTCTAGGCATCCAGTGTGCGCTTGGAAACATGCTTGGTTTATAACATGATTAAGAATTGCAATCCCATCCCAACAACATTCACAACCTACTGAAGGTTTCTCCGAGTCTCTGAGGCAGAGAACGAGAACAGCTGGGACCTTTGGGGGCCATTTTCTTAGCCGTTTGGGTCTCCCGACACCCAGATGTCTTCAATAGAAAACACCCAGGTTTCTGCATGTCCGGAATCATGGCCATCAGCACCAACTGCTGAGGAAAGTGAGTGTGGGGTTTGAGAAACAAGGTCAGGGGTGACCCAGAAATGGCAGAGCCCCGAGTCATATTGGACCAAGTGACAGGCACCTGTGTAAGGAGATTCCAGCTCTGTGACACCCCGGGAAGGCAAAATTAGGGGGACAGTGAAACGTGGGTGGTTGCCATCCCTGGGGGGAGGATGGTGAACAGGCAGAACACAGAGGGTTTGGGGGCAATGGAAATACCCTGTATGACACCGTAAGGGTGAGCATGTAGCATCATAGATTTGTCCAAACCCACAGAATGTACCACACAGAGTGACCCTGATGTTGACTGTAGACTCCAGTGATAACGACTGTCACCCTCCGTTCGTTGATGGTAACGAAGGTCGTATTCTGGTGTGTGTGTGTGTGTGGGGGGAGGGCAGAGGTGTATGGGGAATGTCTATGGCTCCCTTGTAGCTACTTTAAAATAAGAAAGTCATAAAAAATAACTTTAGAACTTGGGAGTTATGTGCTCCTGGAATTAACCGGCGTGAGCAGAGGAGTGACATTCAATACCGGCATGGCATTTCCTACAGGAAGTCTATTGGGCTCTGGGGTATATGGCTCCCTGGCCCTCCGTAAATGAGTCTGCTGGCAATATACGGAAGCCACTATGTCATCCTTCCATCGGGGTCTTTATTTTTTCGAAGTGATCGAGTATTTAGTGTTTTGTTTTCATTGAAATTTATTGGCAACTTACCTTGTCTGACAGAATCATTGAGTCAGAGACATTTCCCGAGCAGACACATTGAAAAGCCAAGTATTATGCTGCTCATTTGTCTCCTGTCTGCAGTGACATTTCCCAACTAATTGCGTTGTATCAATCTTAGGGCGCCTCGCTGAAATGCTACGGGCCCGTTTCCCTAAAATTTAGAGTGAGTTCCCTTAGTCCTGCCGCAAATAATCCAGCCAGACACTTCATATGGCGTTTAATTTCCCTTCGATTCCCAAACAAATAAAATGATCTAGGCGGGGTGGTGCTCTTTGAAATGCTAAAGCCTTGAAAGGCAAGATAGAGGACTCTAAATGCAATTGGTGTTGCATTCTGAGGAACAGGTGCAGCGGGAATTGAGAGAGTTCAGTATTTGAGATGGTAACTTCATTAACGTGAAACCTATAAATTATGAGGGAGATGGAGGTCCACATAATCAGTAATGTTAATACGTTATTAAGCACGCTATTTATATGAAAATGAAAAGTAATCATGTGGTAAACCTTTCAGATATCTCAGTTAGAATTCCATCGGCTATTCAGAGAATTGCCTGCTTACTCATCCCGCATAGGAACGGTTTCAGAATCTGATGGATGATTCAGTGACAGATCAGGCATAATCATAGCTCCCTGTCATTTACCCCCTTTCTTTTTTTTTTTTAAATATATTTTATTGATTTTTTATAGAGAGGAAGGGAGAGAGATAGAAAGTCAGAAACATCGATGAGAGAGAGACATCGATCAGCTGCCTCCTGAATGCCCCACAGTGGAGATGTGCCCGCAACCAAGGTACATGCCCTTGACTGGAATTGAACCTGGGACTTTTCAATCCGCAAGCCGATGCTCTATCTCTGAGCCAAACCGGTCTCTGCTACCCCCTTTCTTAACCTCTTCAGGTTGGTATTCTGACCCCACTGCACCACTGAAAGTCCTCTCTCCTCATTAGCAGGGGTTTTCTAATGACCTAGTCCAGTGGTCGGCAAACCTCAGCTCTCGAACCACATGCGACTCTTTGGCCCTTTGAGTGTGGCTCTTCTACACAATACCACGTGCAGGTGTGCACATATAGTGCGATTGAAGGAGTACCCTAATGAAGTTAATAACAACGTACCTACCTATATAGTTTAAGTTTAAAAAATTCGGCTCTCAAAAGAAATTTCAATCGTGGTCCTGTTGATATCTGGCTCTGTAGACCAATGCGTTTGCCGACCAATGACCTGGTCAATGTCAGGTTCCCTCCCCCTCCCTTGACACCGATGTAGAGCCTGCCCCCCGTGGACCCTCCTGTAACCCAGGAAGCCTTCCTCCCTCCGTGTCATTGGGCGGCCACCCTGGTATGATGCCCTGGCACATGCTCTCAGGTCAACACCCAGCTCCTGAGCTGCCCCGTCTGGTTTAAGCAGCAGAAAATGATGGACTATCTGCTCTGTGCCTCTCAAGGATGTGAAATCTCACAGGACGCACGGCGGAGCAGATGCTCCGTGAACATTTATCGCGGGGATAAGCCGGTCATGGATGAAGAAGGGACTGGAAACAGATCCCGGTCGAAGGAAGGCAAGTAAGGAGGAAGATAAGAAAACAGAAACTCTATCACCCAGTCGGCTAGACTGACTTAACACACCTCCTGAACACCAGTTGGACACTGGGGAGAAAACCAAGTTGACTTCAGGGTTAACAGCACAATTTTCCTAACGGACACGACCCCTAAGGAGGAAATACCTACTCCCACAGTGGACACGTTACTGTGGCCTTTGGTGATGAGATGACAGTATTATACTCTTACATGTAACACAGCCCCTCCTTTCTGGAGACAGGATCGTGGGTGGCAGGGGAAGGGAACGAGCTTCATTGGACAGAAGGTACAAGCTTCAGAGTTGAGGGACGGAGCTGGGTGGTGGGGGGCTGGGTGGGAGAACATGTAGGCTGGAGGTGAAGGGCGTGGCGGTCCCAGGGGGGTCCCAGTGCACATGGTTGTCCAGACAAGGGATCCCCTGGCAGTGCTGCTGGTGACAGGCAAGGCTGGTTACTAACTGGGTTGACCAGGAAGCCAACGGAACGAAGGCGAGCTGGTCTTTGCCGGCTGTTTCGTAAGGAGAAGAGAATGCAACGGACTCTAGGGTAACAAGGGTCTCACTGACAGGGGACAAGGGCCTGAAGAAACAAGGGGTTCACTCATGGGATGAGCATCCAAGCTGGACTAAGACCTCCCGCCCCGGAGAACCACCGGAAGCCGGGCCCAGGCCGGCTCCTCTGGGAGCCCTGAGTCTGAGATTGGCGTCCCATCTGGGGAACCGCGGTTGCCAAGGTAACCCCTCCCACAGCGCACCCTGGTCTACCTCCAGCTCCCGGAACACAGTGGGTCCCCAGGGGCTGGTGGGTGCCCTGGTGAGTGGGACTGGCTCCTGTGCCCAGACCGGGCTGCAGAACCAGCTCTGGCGAGCGCTGGTCATCACGTCGGCCCCGCTGAGGTCAGCCCTGCAGGCCGCGCGCGTGGGAAACACCGACGTTTCTGTCTCTCTTGAAACGCACCGTATCTAAGGAGACCGAGAGTGGGCAGAGCTGCAGCCTACAAAGTGTCATCGTGCTCACACGGTGCCCCCCTGGGGACCCTGGCTCCCTCTCTTCACACCCACCCACGGCTTGCTCTCCCCTCCCCTGGTCTGGTCTGAAAGCTTCTCCCAGCAACGGAGGAGAAGGAGGCCTGATGCCATTAGCAACGCGGCCTGCTTTCTCGTTCCCCATAACGGCGGGACGGTAGAATCATCTGTGTCTGCCCTGTTAGACCCCAGCAGGCAGGCCACCCGGGAACCCTGTCCAGGTGTGAGGCCTCCTCCAATCCCACCCCTGGGAACACTCAGCAGGTGTGCTTGGCGCACATGTAAGCCGCACGCCAGATTAGATGAAATCAGGAAACTTACAGGCATGGTGGCAGCATCCGGGCCTCGGGGGTCTGTGGCTACAGGCTGCCCCAGGGCGGGGCACAGGGAGCCTGCATTCTGGGCCTCCATTCCCAGTAGCTGGCCGGCAGACCCAGCGTCTTCCCAGCACAGCTGTGGGGTCTGGGAACATCTGGACACCGGCCGACCTCTGACCCGCTCTTCCCTCCAACACGCGCTGGGCTTCCCTCACACGCATGTGCCGGCACCACCACGCCTCTTCCTTCCCAGTGTAACTAGCGCGTCCAATGGGGGCTTTGCCCAGGCACAGCGACGAGCCGGCTTCATTAGGAGACTAATTAGCCTCCCGTTCTCTCGCCACGGGAGCCTTGGACTTGGGCTCAGCCAGGCCTCTGTCTACTGGAGACCAGAACACAGGTGACAGAGGACTCCCGGACACAGAGGGGAACCAGAGAGTCTGAGCGAGTCCTGGAAGGCCACACTCAGGGACCGTGGCCGCTCTGGCAACACCCCTGCCTGTGACACAGACCAGAGCCCCCGGCCTCCTCCCTGGTCCCTCACGGCAGTGTCTGCTCGCTCACCCCGAAGGTCCCCTGCTTGTCTGAAGGGCCCTAGATGCCCCGTTCAATGGGGAGAGCCTCCTTGACCAGGAGAAGTCAAGGTATCTTGCTTTTTCTTTTCTTCTTCTTCTTTTTTTAATATATTTTATTGATTTTTTACAGAGATAAAGGGAGAGAGATGGAGAGCTAGAAACATCGATGAGAAAGAGACATCGATTAGCTGCCTCCTGCACATCTCTCCCCCCGCCCCCTCTGCTCTGGGGATGTGCCCGCAACCAAGATACATGCCCTCGACCAGAATCGAACATGGGACCCTCAGTTCGCAGGCCGACGCTCCATCCACTGAGCCACACCGGTTTCGGCTTTTGCTTTTTCTTTGTTAAAAAATATTTTTATTGATTTCTGAGAGGAAGGGGGAGGGAGGGAGGGAGAGAGAGAAATGTCAATGATGAGAGAGAACCACTGATCGGCTGCCTTCTGCACGCCTCCTACTGAGGATCCACCCCACAAACCTGGGCCTGTGCCCGACCCGGCGGGCACCACGCAGCTCCCCCACCTGGGTGTCTGGTCACGACCGTAAGGTAGACCGGGCTTCCCGCCGTGGCAGCCACGTGGAGCCCACGAAGGTGTGAAAGGGCAGGAAACATCCTCACACCCACAAACGTTTCAGATCGACTGGGGTTCCCACCTGCCAAGGGACAAGCTGAGCGGACACCTCTTTGCTGTCATGGCAGCTTCTCTGGGCCTCAGCATTGCCGATTCCTTCTGTGAACCCACCCAGAGACGCAGGCCCGGCCATCGCCAGCAAGCAGGCTTGGTCCCACGGGGACAGCCACCCAGAGAGCGGCGGTCTCAACCAGCTCGCAGGCACCCAGCACCTGCCCCGATGGGGAATCGAACCTTGACCTCTTGGTCCTTGGGTAGACACTCAACCACTGAGCCACGCCAGCCAGGCGAGAGCCATTGTTTGGAGTGGCGACTTAATGGTACTTCAAACAGGTCACATGGAGGCCCTGGTGTGTGGTCATGGGCTGCAACGTCACGTGTGAACACTAAGGCTATGGGGACTTTGAGAGGAAGTAAATCATAACTAAACAAAGGCAAGAAAAAGTACACGCGTGCGGTAGGAACGGTATGAAAGTCTCAGACTCTTAACATCTGTGCATAACATATGGCTTTTGTTATTCCACGCCGGATTCTTCCCTTTTGGAGAAGTTACCAGGATGACCTCTAAAAGGGAGCACTATAAATGCACGCCCATGTGTGCATGGAAAACATGTTCGTGTTCTTTTAGGAATACATATATGTACATATGTTGCCAGGGGAGGTGTACACACACACATTGATTAGAGACCTCACGTACAGATTTTCCACTTTCCGTCTACTTGGATTTTAAGTTTTGTGGACAAAAATAACAACCGCCCTGTGGCATTCCATTTGGCGTGTAAAGTAAGACCTTCTCCCCGGGACATATATCTTCTCAGCAAAAATGTCAAGCAGGAGCCCACGTTAATAAAACGCCACCCACGTTCACCTGGGAAACATGAGTAACCAGACATCATTCTGTGTGGTGCTGAGAGGTGGTTTTGATGTAAAAAAAAAAACAAAAAAAACACACCCATCCATTCCGTTAACATCCATTTCCTCCGGGCACAGGAAGTGCGGCTGTGTCTCTGGCTTGGGGACGGGGGACAGAGCAGCCTTATGTGGTGGGTCCGTACGGGCGGAGCCTCTGGCTGTTCATTGCGACGAGGGTCTGTGACGCACCTGCCTCAGTTCGGCCGGCAGACGCCCCGCCAAACACCTCCATGGGGCCCCTGACCATTCCCACTGACACCACGGGAGAAACAAAGGCACCGATTGGTTCAGACCTGGTTCTGCGACCACATGCTCACTCCCTGGGCTCAGCAGGCAGGTGCGAGGAGGACAGCGCTCCTTCCCACAGAAGCAGAGCCGGACACGGGCCTCCAGCGTGCGCTGGGCCCCTCCGCCTCCACAGCACCTGCACTGCTGGCGAGGGCATTCCAGTTAATCACCAAAGTGGCTCTCGGCGTCGGGGCCAGGAGCCGCGATCGATGAGCATTTCAATTAGACACGGGCTCCCGCGAACGACAACAGCACTCCTTCCACCTGCGCACGGAGCGGCCGCTGCCTGTGAACGCCCCCCGGAGACAGCCGTCCATAGCTGGTGCAGAAACCATTCCAAGTGCATCTATTTGAGTCAAACACGTCTTAGACATTTGTTTCCATTTTTTTTTTTAAGGGAGTGGAAAGGGGGATGGAGAGAAACATGGAGGAGAGAGAAATATCAATTGGCTGCCTCCTGCATGCCCCCTACTGGGGGGGGGGTCAAGTCAGCAAGCAGGGCCTGTGGGCTGAGCAGGAGTGGAACCCTCGACCGCTCCGTGCACGGGAAGCCGCTCAGCCATCGGAGTCCCACCAGCCAGGGCCACTGAATGATTTATTTATTTACTAAATATATTTTATTGATTTTTTACGGAGAGGAAGGCGGAGGGATAGAATTAGAAACGTAGATGAGAGAGAGACATGGATCAGCTGCCTCCTGCACAGCCCCCACTGGGGATGTGTCCACCAAGGTCCATGCCCTTGACCAGAATCGAACCCAGGACCTTTCAGTCCACAGGTCGACGCTCTATCCACTGAGCAACACGGGTGCAAAGAGGCTTGTCATTGTGCGATGGGCATCCTTTCCACGGAAGCAACACGGAAGGCTATACGCCTTTACACACGGGCGTGCTTTCTCCCAGGACGTCTGTCTCAGGATACAGGCGTGCACTCCCTTCTCCTCGCCGAGTCCGGCTGGCCGTGCCCGCCCGGAACCCCAACCCCACAGGCTCCCGCAGCTCCCCCCTGTCCCCCGCGCGCAGTGCACAGGGAGATGAATGGTCCAGGTGCGGGCACTTGACCCGCTGGGGCTCGGGGATGGTGAGAGGGTGCAGCTGGCCCATTATCTGCTCGGTCTCTCCAGCCGGGCCCGGGTCCAGCGGAACCACGGCAGAGTCGGGCGGGGGTGAGGAGGGAGGAGCTCAGGGGGTGCCAGCCGAACCTGCGTGGTCCCTCAGAGCTGGCCACCGCGCAGCTCCTGTCCAGCTGGGCATTTGGCACAGGAACTTGGCTGAAGGTGGACAGGGGGGCTCAGCATGGATGAGTCGGGCGCCTCCATCCACTCGGTAAAGCTCACTCACCGAGCCACCACCGGTGTTTGAGCTTCGGGACAGTCTGGCCCAGAAGGTCATGTTGGAAGGCCCCCGTGGGCGGCTTTGCGGGTGTGTGAGCTCCTCACGGCGTTGGACGCATCACCCGGACTTGACCTTTAGGCTTTGACCTCCCGGTTTCAGGTCGGGTCTGATGCGATTTCCCAGGAGGACAAGCGTGTCATAGAATGCTGTTATCCACGGAGGGCAATCTGCTCTGTGCTGCGTGACACTGTGGAGTGACGCCCGGGCGCTGCTTCGGACACCCCGTGCTCGCCATTCTCTCCAGAAGGCAGATCCGTGGGGACGCAGACACGACCCCTGGCGAGCACGGATTTCCCCATTTCCTCCCCGTACAGCAGCGGTTCTCAACCTGTGGGTAGCTACCCCTTTGGGGGTCGAACGACCCTTTCACAGGGGTCGCCTAAGACCCTCGGAAAATGCAGATACAGAGGTACCTCCAGATACGAGTTTAATTAGTTCGGTCACCTTGAGGTGTGGGAAACTGAGACGCTCGAGTCACGGTAAACGGGTGGGTCGTGTGCAGCCGGCCGATCCGCGCGATGACTCCTATCTCAAATGTTGCTCGTATTTCAAAGCAAAAATCGCTCGCTCGGCGGCTTGTATCTCAAAAATCTCGTATGTTAGGACACTCGTATCTCGAGGTACCACTGTAAACTTTACGGGGCGCACAGGAGAGCGGGGATGCCAGTGGCAGAGCCCTCCGCCCACTGCCAGGGCTCCTCTCCTGGGTCTCGGGGACCAGTGAGAAGATGGAGGAGGGAGAGGTGATTGGGTGTCAAGAAAGGCCCCTCCTCCCTGGTCTGACAGGTGCATGCACTGAGGTGATGGTATGCAGAGCTGGGACCGAGTGGGCGCCAGACCCGGCTCTCCCCATGCCTTACGAACAGGGCTGTTCACACGGCTCCGAACTAATGGCATCAGGGCGTGCGCAGGCCGGGCAGAGGGAAGAGGCGAACACGGCGCCCTCCAGGTCCAGCTGAGGAGAAGGAGAAGCTGAGAATGCGGGGGCAGAGGGGAGTCGGTCACGGGATCTGAAGCGAGGCAGGCGGGGGCTGCAGGGGTAGGAGGCAGCAGCCTTAGGGGGGGGACCAGGAGTTGGTGTCGCTGTCCAGCGCCGGTGAGCTGACCCCACTGTGCCAGAGGGACCGGCGCTTTGCGGTCTGTGTGTGTGTTCACAGGAGGAGGCAGCCACGCATGGTCTCCTTCACGCCTCTGTGTGACCTTCCGGGCCAGACCGTACCGATGCTCCAACCTCGGTGACGGCTCGGTGAGCTGTTACAGATTTTGAAGGAGGAGCCCACCTCATCCATGCTGAGCTCCCCTGTCTGCCTTCAGGCCACGTTCATGTGCCAAATGCCCAGCTGGACAGGGGCTCACCCAGGAGCTGCATGGTGGCCAGTTCTGAGGGACCACACAGAGCACCCACTCGCCCCCGATGGCAGTCATGACAACGATGCTCTCGATCGTTAGCGACAGGCTGTAAGGCAGCGGTTCTCAACCTTCCTAAGGCCGCAACCCTTGCATACAGTTCCTCACGGGATGGTGACCCCCAACCATGAAATGTTGCTACTGTTATGCATCGTGATGTAAATACAGTGGTACCTCGAGATACAAGTTCCCTAACATACGAGATTCTTGAGATACGAGCCATCGAGCGAGCGATTTTTGCTTTGAAATACGAGCCACAGTTGAGATAGGAGTCATCGCAGGGATCGGCCGGCTGCAAACGACCCACCCACCAGTTTATCGCGACTCGAGCGTCTCATAGTTTCCCAGCCTCAAGGTGACAGAACGAATTAAACTTGTATCTCGAGGTACCACTGTATCTGCATTTTCCGAGGGTCTTAGGCGACCCCTGTGAAAGGGTCGTTCGACCCCCAAAGGGCTGGTGTGAATAAATGACATGGTCAGTGGACTGCAGCCTCTGCAGGTTGTCCCGCATGGCTGTGGTTCACTGCGTTAGTAGCTAATTGGCATACAAACACCCAGGATTCCATAGGACAACTGTGAACATGTGTGTGTGTGTGGGGGGGGGGGATCTTCACATCAAACCAGGAGCAGGAGTGCCGAGAGTACCCTCGTCACTCAGCGCTCACGGTGAGCCGAGGAAGGGGAGATAATTAATCTCCGGCGTTAATGTGGGCACGTTGGAGGGCATGGAGATCACTCCTGGGCCCCGTCCAGGCAGCTGCATTTCCTGGGTGGATGTGCCCCAATGCGAGTACTTAACCATCTGCCGGATCAGGTTATATCCCATGTGATCTATAGGAAGGTGTTAACCATCTGCTGGGTCAGGCTCCATCCCATGTGATCTATAGGAAGGTGTTAACCATCTGCTGGATCAGGTTCCATCCCATGTGATCTATAGGAAGGTGTTAACAATCTGCCTGATCAGTTCCATCCCATGTGATCTATAGGAAGGGCATTAACCATCTGCCGGATCAGTTCCATCCCATGTGAGCTATAGGAAGGGTTTAACCATCTGCCGGATCAGTTCCATCCCATGTGATCTATAGGAAGGATTTAACCATCTGCTGGATCAGACTCCATCCCATGTGATCTATAGGAAGGGTTTAACCATCTGCCATATCAGGCTCCATCCTATGTTACCTATAGGAAGGGTGTTAACCATCTGATGGATCAGGTTATATCCCATGTGATCTATAGAAAGGGTTCAACCACTGCCTGATCAGTTCCATCCCATGTGATCTATAGGAAGGGGTTTAACCATCTGCCGGATCAGTTCCATCCCATGTGAGCTATAGGAAGGGTTTAACCATCTGCTGGGTCAGGCTCCATCCCATGTGATCTATAGGAAGGGTTTTTACCATCTGCCGGATCAGGCTCCATCCCATGTGATCTATAGGAAGGGTGTTAACCATCTACTGGATCAGGTTCCATCCCATGTGATCTATAGGAAGGGTTAGGCCTATGGTTAGGGCTAGGACGAGGGCTAGGGTAGGGTTAGGGTTAGGACTTAAGCTAGGGTTGGGGTTAGGGCTAAGGCCAAGGTATGGTTAGAGCAAGGGCTGGGGCTAGGTTTAGGATTAGGGCAATGGCTGGGGCTAGGTGTAGGTTTAGGGCAAGGGCTCAGATGGGTTAGATTAAATCCACTGATTGTCTTCTTGGATTTTGCTCTATGTTAATTCCTCACGTCACTGCTTGGGTTGCTCATAGAGTCAGAGGTGTTGCTGAAATGGTAAGTGGCTTCTTTTAAAAATCAATTTGCATTATTCTGTTGCTAGAATTGGAAACACAATGGACTCTCCTTTGTGTTGACAGGAACACTTGCTGAAAAATACTGCGTTTATACTTCATGGACAGAAAGGAGTCATAGGAACGTTTGTGGCAAAAAAAAACACACCCACAACATTCAGATTCAATCGCATACCTGGTCACTGTATTATTCTGAAGAATCACTCTATTTACAAATCTGAAGGGAGACGTGTCATTTTCCTTGAGATACATTTGAGGTGGCCTCGCTAAGACCTTCAGAGAGTAGTTTCTGTGCTTGTACTGGGGTCTGGGGCTGAGGCTCCTAAAACCAGGGCCCTGACTGCTTTCTCTTTACGGCTGACGGACAGGGTGGAGCAGTGACGTGCCCAAGACGGGAGAGGAACAAGGAGAAAACGCAGTATTTGTTCCGTGGGAAGTAACCCTCCGGTCCTACTTAGAAGCATTTAGTGGCATCCACCTGGTCTGCGTTGGTTTGCAAGGCCACATTTGCCTTAAAGAGAAGGAGATTAGTCGGGAGAAGTATCAGGAGGAGTAAAACGCACGTCGGACCAACGTTCGGAAGCTGAGGACCTCCCTGCGCTGGCCGAATGGCAGGTCGCTGACCCGCTGTCCGGCATCCTGTTCTCGCTCCGCGGTGAACGGCGAGTGAAGCCGCGTGTGGGGCGCGTTTTAAAACGTCACCTCGTCTGGGCACCTGCCGCGGGGGAATCTGGCGGGAACGCGCGCCCAGAGAGCGAGCGGGTAATGCGTGTGGAATTGACTTAAAATTGCCTTCTCCCCTAACGGCCTCTCGCCGCTCCGAATCCAATTTGCTCGGAGCGGGGGACGGGTGGATTAGGAGCCACAATTGAAATGTTGGCAGGAAATGAAATCGAGCAGCGCTACGCTTGTTAGGTCAGGAGCTCTGTTTATAAAACATTTTTTCTTTTTTTAATACTTTGCGGGAGCCCGTAACTTTGGAAGGGAATTCAACCGGGTCTCTTTTATGCAAAACTGTAGGCGCTGAACGGATAGGCGAGGGTTCACCGTCTTCCGAGGACCGTGTCCTTGATGTGGAAATAGAGATGGAAGGAACGGTTCCCATCGCAAGACTATGCATGCACACCCATGTACATGCACACACATACACACACGCATGCACATACACCCATGGGCCCTCACACACATGTGCACACTCACACACACACACACACACACACACACAAGAAATAAAGAAACCACACACGTCGGGGTCTGGCCTGGCTCGGTCATCGGGGGCGTCCCGGGCCACAGAGGGCAGGGGCTGGGCTGAGGGGCGGTCCCTCCTTCCACGCTCACCTTCCTCCCAGTCCCCCTGGGGGCAGCGAGCAAACGCCGCGTTCATTAGCATTTCACACACACAGCGCCCGTCCCACAAGCCGTGCTGTCTGCGCTCTGAGTTATGCTTTATTTGTCCTCCTGCTGATGGGCCGTGATCAAAGACCAGGCCCATTACACACACACACACACACACACACACACAACGCCTCTTCGCGGAATTAATGTTTTTCCAGGAATAAACAAAACAGTGAATCTCGGTGGATAAATGACGCCATAAATCCTGCCGGGGCCCTCCCATAAAACATCGTAATAGGGGAGGACGGTGTCCCTGCGCCTTAAACGCCGAATTCTTCATCGCCGCACAAAGGAGGCGCGCAGCGCAGGGCGGCGGGCAGGCAGGCAGACGCGGGGACAGATGTGGCGGAGACTGGGGCTTAGAATTATGTGTCTCGACCTTCCTCCTTTAGAAACAGAAACTCCAAACGGGAACGGGGTGACGGACCAGAGGGAGTGTGTGGAAAATGGGGCGGGTCCGAGGCCTGATGCCCGGGATGGGGCCCTCCCTCCCCGCCTCCATCCCCTCTGCCTCCTGACACATCATCCACGGTCCTGGTGCTCTTTTCTCATTTTCTTAGAACGACTGGACGCGAGTTTACAGGGACGGGGTGAAGGCGTAGGGAAGGAGTGAGGCAGTACAGACCACAGAAGCGAACCGCACGGCCCAGGGACAGAGGAGGAGGCTGAGGACTGGTGTGGAGGAGGCACAGGCTGCTGGTGTCGCTTCTCGTGAGAGACCGTGTCTTCACCTCCCAGTTCCCCTCCCCCACCCACAGGAGGGGCCCCAACCACATGGAAACCCTAATCCTGACCCTAAATCAGAGCCCTAATCCTAACCCTGACCCTGACCCTAACCTTAACCCTAAATCTTAGCCCTAACCTGACCCTGACCCTGACCCAAACCCTGACCCTAACCTTAACCCTAAATCTTAGCCCTAACCTGACTCTGACCCTTACCCAAACCCTGACCCTAACCTTAACCCTAAATCTTAGCCCTAACCCTAACCCTCACCCTAACCCAAACCCTGACCCTGTCCCTAACCCTAACCATAAGTTATAGCCCTAACCCTGACCTTGAATGTGACCCAGCCCTGACCCTAAATAAGAGCCCTAACCCAAACCCTGACCCTAACCCTGACCCTAACCCTAACCATAAGTCATAGCCCTACTAACCCTGACCTTGGCCCTGACCCTGGTCCTGACCCTGACCCTAATCCTAACACACAAACCCCAAACTGAAACGTGTGCCTGCCCCCGAGGCTGCGTGCTGGGGGCAGGGAGGGGTGTCTGTTCATGTCCAAAAAAATAATAAAAAAACCAAAAACCAAAACCATACTGTGCTGCCAGCATGTCTGTCTGAATCGCTCCCCGTTCCCATTTGTGCCTTTAGAGAAAGGAGTGGTTCTGTCTGGATGCATACCGTACATAGACTGTTCCAGGCTTTGCTGAGAGTTCATCCACAATGGTCAGGTTTAATTTTAATAGCTTGCATCTTAACCAACTTGCTTTCAGTAGCGATAGGAACAGGATTTTGGCAATGGAGAGATTTTTAAAAACACACACACAAAACATCCTACCGTCTCCTTTCCCCCAAACGCCGCTAAAAGTGCAAGCAGGCGACGTGTTTCTGTGCCCACGAAATCGAGGGGGGGGGGGGCTTTCTCCCGCCCTCGGGGTGTCGTTATGTGAGCAGCAGAACCTCAAAGCCCCCGGACGGACGGGCAGGCCGCCGCCGCCGCTCCACGCCTGACCCGGATCCACCGCCGTGACTGAGCGTGCCCGAGGCACCATCGCCGCTCCTCCCAGCGGCGCCCGCTGCTCCACAAACACGCTTTGTCTCTGCATGAGCGGCGTGGAGGCCTCCTTAGTGTCAGCAATAAAAGTCCAGAGTGTGAGGTTTGAATGTGCGTATATGAGCTCGGCCGAGCGGGCAGGCTGTTCAGTCCCCTCGGTGCCCACGGGCTGTGTGAACAGTGACCTTCTTCTCCATGTGCCGTGCCGTCCGCACGTCCTCACGGGGGCTCGTTGGCTGTACCCCAAAGGGAAGAGCGCCAGCCGCCTCTGACTCCCCCGTCACGTGGCACGAGGCAGCCGCACACAGTCCCCCACGATCCTGACTCTGTGGGGACCCGGCACCGCTGCGCCCCGGACACAGGCCGGACTTTGGACGGAGGGCAGTGGGGCAGCCCGATCCCACCCAGTGGCCAGGCTGTGCACAGGTCAGCCTGGCACTGGTGGACGCATCCCGGCCCTTCCATCCTCAGCGGCCGTGGGGTCCGTTCCATCTGTCACGGAACTGCAGTTGGGAAAGGGGCTCAGGAAAGGGGTTCAGGGAAGGGGTTCTGGAAGGGGAATCCTGAAGAGACAGCACGGAGGGACCGCGGGGACCAGGGGACGCTCACGCACAGAAATGCACGGATTTCAGCTACATGCTCAGCCTGCCGCCACCTGCGGTTACCAGCCCGGTCACGGCCGGTACTCTGGTTCCCGGGGTCCCGGTCCCTGCTCAGGAGCGAGGAGCCACCGCACTCCTGCATCACAACGTCCCTCGTCCCCCCGTTTCCCATTGGCAGAGCCAGGAGCTCCTCCAGTCTTTGCCTGTTAGTACGGGGCACGGAGACCGTGACAGAAATCACTAGAACATGAGGTCCCGATGGAGGGGCCACTGGCGGGAAAGAGGGGTGTGAGTGCACTTTGAATATGTTTTATTGATTTTTTTCACAGAGAGGAAGGGGGAGAGAGAGAGAGTCAGAAACATTGATGAGAGAGAGACATCCATCAGCCACCTCCTGCACACGCCTCCTACCAGGGATGTGCTGGCAACCAAGGTCCATCCCCTTGACCGGAATCGAACCCGGGACCCTTCAGTCCACAGGCCGACGCTCTATCCACTGAGCCACACCGGTTTCGGCAGCGAGTGCACTTTGAATGGGAGTGGCGTCCCCCCCGACCGGCCTGGGTGCCTGCGGTGAAAGCGGGCGCCCACACGGCCCTCCGTCCAAAGGCCGGCCTGTGTCCGGGGCGCAGTGGTGCCGGGTCTCCCCAGAGTCAGGTCGTGGGGGGCTGTGTGCTGCTGCCACGTGCCACGTGACGGGGAGTCAGAGATGGCGGGCACTCTTTCATCTGGCGTACAGCCAGAGCCCCCCTGAGGACGTGCGGACGGCATGGCACATGGAGAAGAAGGTCACCGTTCACACAGCCCGTGGGCACCGAGGGGAAGGAACAGCCTGCCTCTTGGCCGAGTTCATTTACGCACATTCAAGCCTCACGCCCTGGACTTTTATTGCTGACGCTCACGAGGCCTCGGCGCCGCTCGTGCGGAGACAGAGCGTGTTTTCGGAGCAGCGGGCGCCGGTGGGAGGAGCGGCGATGGTGCCGCCGGCGCTCAGTCACGGCGGTGGATCCGGGTCAGGCGTGGAGCTTTGGTGGCGGCCTGCTCGTCTGTCCGGGGGCTTTGAGGTTCTGCTACTCACATAACGACACCCCAAGGGCAAGAGAAAGCCCCCCACCCCGATCCCGTGGGCATGTGAGAAGCATGTTGCCTGGGTTGCACTTTTATTTATTTTTTATTTTAGTTTTTACAGAGAGGAAGGGAGAGGGATAGAGAGTCAGAAACATCAATGAGAGAGAGACATCGACCAGCCGCCTCCTACATGCCCCCAACTGGGGATGTGCCTGCAATCAAGGTCCATGCCCTTGACCGGAATGGAACCTGGGACCCTTCAGTCCGCAGGCTGACGCTCTATCCACTGAACCACACCAGCCGTGTGTGTGTGTGTGTGTGTGTGCGTGTGACACTGGAACCACGTCTGCCCCTCACAGAGTCACACACACGGCTGTCCTGAACGGCCCTTGGAAATCAAACTCCCGTTTCCCCGGGGAACTGGCCTCAGGATGAGCCTGTCAGTCATCCGCCCGGTGATGTCCGTCCGTCCATCAGCATCGCGGCTGAGCTCATTACCGCAGAGGCCGACGCCACAAACACGGTTCCCAGCAGCACCAGAGCCGGCACCTGCCGCTCCGGCGCGGCTCCCTCATGACGGCTCCGAGTCTGCCGTGTGCTTGCTCCCCCCGCTGGTCTGGGTTTGCCTCCCACACCGGGGAGAGCACGCTATTTCCTGTGGAGGAGTCACTGAATACAGACGGTTCTGACGTTGTCAGCTGCTAATCCTCCCCCAGGGATGTTTTGTTTTGTTTTTTAATATGTTTTATTGATTTTTTTTACAGAGAGGAAAGGAGAGGGACAGAGAGTCAGAAACATCGATGAGAGAGAGACATCGATCAGCTGCCTCCTGCACGCCCCCCACTGGGGATGTGCCAGCAACCAAAGTATGTGTCCTTGACCGGAATCAAACCTGGGAGCCTTCAGTCTGCAGGCCAACGCTCTATCCACTGAGCCAAACCAGTTTCGGCCAGGGATGTTTTTTTCCATTGATTTTATTTATTTATTTTTTTTAGAGAGAGTGGGAGGGAAGGAGGGAGGGGACAGAAAGAGAGAGAGAGAGAGAGAGAGAGAGAGAGAGAGAGAGAGGCGAGAAAGCCACATCGATTGGCTGCCTCCTGCACGTGCTCCCACCTCAAGGCCTGGCATCCCAACGGCCATCCAGGAACGAGACGTGGACTGGGAATTGAACCCACAACCCTCAGTGAGCAGGACGGTGCTCTAACCACTGCGCCACTGGCCAGGGACACTGCTGCTGCCTTCACGTCTGCAGGCCCGGGGGCCAGCCAGCCCTGACAGACTCCGGGGCTCCAGTCCACAGGCCTGCCCCCCAATCCTCGCTTCCAACGCCCCGCCTCTATGATCACCGCCGGGTGCGTTTTATAAAAATCTACATCACAGTCCGCCCTGCCACACACCGGCTCCGCAGAAACGTGATTGGAAACGGAAAACCGTTCATCTTCGCTGCCGTCCGCTGTTGCCCCTAAACACTTCCAGGAACCCCCACGTTCATTTCGGGGGTCAGATTCCGAGGGAAGTGACTGACGCTCACCGGCCGGGGTTGCTCCCCATCTGCTTTTTATTTATTTCTTTTTTTTTTAAAGTCCATCTTTTATTTAAATACATTTTATTGATTTTTTACAGAGAGGAAGGGAGAGGGAGAGAGAGTTAGAAATATCGATGAGAGAGAAATATTGATCAGCCGCCTCCTGCACACTCCTCATTGGGGATGTGCCCGCCACCAAGGTACATGCCCCTGACCGGAATGGAACCTGGGACCCTTCAGTCCGCAGGCCGACGCTCTATCCACTGAGCCAAACCAGTTTTGGCTACTTTTTATTTCGGCGCCACAATTCATGACGCCGAGTCAGTGGTCCATCACCAGGCGGGGAAAGCCCAGGGCCGCTCCCAGCCTCCGTGACTTCCCGAGACCCTCGCTCCTCACACCGACACGCCCTGCAGCTGCCAGCCTCGCCTCCCCTTCTGCTGCTCCCGTGGCCCCAGACGTGCTGGGGGGTCAGGCGGTGGCCCCTGAGCCAGGTCTCCTGGGCGCCTGCAGGCAGGGGGCCAGCACTGGCCGTGGCTGGAGCGTGAGCTTGTGGCCATGCTCAGGGAAGGGCATGGGCAGAGTGCGCAGCCACACAGAGCCACTGGACACGGCTCCTTCCTTCCGCCCAGTGGAACTTCGTGGGGGGCCTCTAAGTGCACCCCCAGTCCTGGGTTAGGGGAACTCAGGCTGCACCTCCATCCAGCAGGGCTTGATGGGGGACCTGAGACTGTGCCCCCCTCCCAGTGCTGGGCCGGGGGACCCTGGCAGGGCTTACTGGGGGACCTCAAGGCACACCTCCCATCCCGGTCTGAGCTGGGGGACCTCAGGCCAGGCCCCCCATCCTGGCTCTGGTCCAGGGGACCTGAGGCTGCGTCCCCTGCCTGGCAGGGCTTGAGAAGGTTGGGACTGGCCGGGCCTGGATCTAGCCCAATGGGAGTGGGGAGGGAGGGCCGGCCAGGTGTGGGTCTTATGCGTTTTTGAGGTGCATGTGGGTGGGCAGGGACTTGACTCTGGGTCCCGTGGGGAGCCCCAGACTCTGACAGGAGGAAGGTTTTCCTATACATTTCACTCAATTTCCTTCATCTCTGACACTTCTATTACAGAGAAAGGGCAAGTAGCAATATTAAATTATTTCCTCTAATGCAGCGGTTCTCAACCTGTGGGTCGAGACCCCTTTGGGAATCGAACGACCCTTTCTCAGGGGTCAACTAAGACCATCGGAAAATGCAGATACAGTGGTACCTCGAGATACGAGTGCCCTAACATGAAACTTTTGAGATACGTGCCGTCGGGCAAGCGATTTTTGCTTTGAAATATGAGTAACATTTGAGATAGGAGTAATCGCGTGGATTGGCCGGCTGCACACGACCTACCAGTTTACCACGGCTGGAGCGTCTCCTAGTTTCCCACGCCTCAAGGTTATGGAACGAATTAAACTCGTATCTTGAGTTACCACTGTATTTACAACACGATGCATCACAGTAGCAAAATTTCATGGTTGGGGGTCACCACCCCATGAGGAGCTGTAGGCAAGGGTCGCGGCCTTAGGAAGGTGGAGAACCACTACACTAATGAATCCCCTTTTCATGTGCACAAAATTCATGTACTAGTTTTTATGATAAAACAAAGCCCGGCTGGTGTGGCTCAGCGGTTGAACCAGGAGGTCAGACACAGGCCCAGGTGCGGGCTCGATCCCTAGTGGAGAGCGTGCAGGAGGCAGCCGGTCCGTGATTCTCTCTCATCATTCAAGTCTCTCTCTCTCGCCCCTCCCGTCCTCTCTGAAACAAGTGTTTAAAAAACGTCTAATTGCCATTTTACTTGCTTCCTCGTGACAACTTGGAGCCCACTGCTCAGGGGCCTTTATACTTTTGCAAAAGCCTGCACCATGGTCTCTAACAGGGTCATCCATCCAGGTGGTGACCATCACCCCTCCAGTTCACAGCACTGGGGAGAAGCAAGTTCAAGTCCAGCCTCTTCCTCCTGGGAAGAGGCTGCAGGACGGGAATCATCGCAGAATCGGCTGCCAACGTTCTGATGGGGCCGTGACCCCGCGACCCCATCGCCAGGAGAGACTGCTCGCTCTTCTGTGAGGGTGGGGGGGGGGCAGTGCAGTGATCAAGTGAGTCCTTCAGCGGACGTGCCTGGTCCCCCGGGAGAAAGAGTGAACAGTCACAGCTCAGGTTGGCGGAGGTGAGTGTGTGACCTGCCCTAGCCCGCCCTCCCCGTGTGTCCCCGCGTCCATCTTCGGGGCGGGTGGTGACACGGTCACACGGACAGCGAGGGGCCGAGCTTGCAGTCCGGTCTGGGTCCCCCGGCCGTCCGACTGGTGCTAATGAAGACGCAGACATACGTGTGTTTCAGTGCGCTCTCTGCCTCATCTCCCTGCAGCATGCGCGTCCTTCACTCCTGACCCTGATCCTCACACACACGCCCGGCGCCCACTTCATCGGCTTCTTAAAGAGAAGACATAAAAACCAACCTTTCCTGCACTAAAAAAGAAGATTTATTTTTATTCCCAGTGGGTGGATTTTTCAAGAATGTATTTTTATTGGTTCCAGAGAGAAAGGGGGAGAGAGGGAGGGAGGGAGGGAGGGAGAGAGAGAGAAAGAGAGAGAGAGAGCGAGAGAGAGAGAGAGAAATACTGTTCAGCTGCCTCCTGCATGCACTAGAGGCATGGTGTGGAGACCCCTTCTCCTTGACTTTTGACCTCGGTGCTCGCTCAGCGGTTCCTTGCCGGGCATTGCAATGGAAAGAGACACGCTGCCCTCGAACCCCAGGCTTTAATCGCGCAGGGAAGTGCTGACAAGTGTTTCGGGAGCCGTGATCCCTCACCCGGCTCCAGCCTTTCAGGGACATTTTTTTCCCTTTCAAGAAAAAATAAAAAGTCAGCCGAAACTGGTGTGGCTCAGGGGAGAGCGCGTCGGCCTGCGGACTGAAGGGTCCCAGGTTCAATTCCGGTCAAGGGCATGTACCTTGGTTGCGGGCACATCCCCAGTAGGGGGCGTGCAGGAGGCGGCTGATCGATGTCTCTCTCTCATCGATGTTTCTAACTCTCTATCCCTCTCCCTTCCTCTCTGTAAAAAATCAATAAAAATACATTTAAAAAGCTGAAACCGGTGTGGGTCAGTGGATAGAGCGCCGGCCTGCAGACTGAAGGGTCCCATGTTCAATTCAGGTCAAGGGCATGTACCTTGGTTGCGGGCACATCCCCAGTAGGGGGTGTGCAGGAGGCGGCTGATCGATGTCTCTCTCTCATTGATGTTTCTGGCTTTCCGTCCCTTTCCCTTCCTCTCTGTAAAAAACCAATAAAATATATTTTAAAAAAACCCAAATAATAAAAACAACAACAAAAGGTCAGCTCTGCTCATTTCAGAGGGAGAGGCCATTGCCGATGGGAGTCACAGAGGTCAGAGTGGCGCCGATGGAGCGCGGCCTTCCATCCGGGAAACACAGAGAGGCTAGCCCCATTCCCTCCCGACAGCGAGGCCTGGCCCCCAGATCCCCCTCCCAGGCCGTCCGGGGACAGCCCTCCACCTGCAGAGCTGAGGTCACCCCGTGCCCTTTACCAGACGACATTGGTCTCCACTCATCACTTTCTTAAAAATCCAATTTTCCCAGTGACCAAGCAGCTAAAAACAGGGATCAGCTTCGAGTCAGTCCCATTACCCAACAGCCTGTCCTCGGGTCACGGAGGGGAGCCCTCCAATCCTGCCTCTTTAACAATCTGCGGGGGAGGGGGGTGTGCGTCCGTGGGCCCAGCAGAGTCTCCGAGGTTTCCTGCAAGTATGTCACTCCCTCCCCGCCCCCCCCCCCCACACCCAGGGCCAGGGCCAATTGGCCAAAGTTCTTATTAATTCTCAGAGATGCGCAGGAGAGCACCGGTTGGCTGGCCACGCTGTCCGTCTTGCCGAGATCCCAGCCATTGGCCAGGCGCCCACTTCATCTGCTTCTTTCTTTTTTTAAAATATATTTTATTGATTTTTTACAGAGAGGAAGGGAGAGGGATAGAGAGCTAGAAACATCGATGAGAGAGAAACATCGATCAGCCGCCTCCTGCATGTTTCACAGTGGAGATGTGCCCGCAAGCAAGGCACATGCCCCTGACCGGAATCGAACCTGGGACCTTTCAGTCCACAGACCGAAGCTCTATCCACTGAGCCACACCGGTTTCGGCTTCATCGGCTTCTTAAAGAGAAGACATAAAAAACAACCTTTCCTGCACTAAAAAAAAAGATTTATTTTTATTCCTAGTGGGTGGATTTTTTAAGAATATATTTTTATTGGTTCCAGAGAAAGAGAGAGAAACATTGTTCAGCTGCCTCCTGCACGCCCCCTCCTGCGGATCCAGCCCACCACCGGCGCATGTGCCCTGACTGGGAATCAGACCATCCTTGACCTCCTGGTTCATCAGTCAACACTCAACCACTGAGCCACGCTGGCAGGCCAAGGATGGAGGTCCCATTATTCTTTATTATTGCACAGGTGATCATCCATGTGGGAGGGGGTCATCGCTAGTTGACCTTGGTTGACGAGGTGGGAATTCGAGTTCACCTCATGTCATCGTCACGACCACGGCATGTCTCCAGGGCTGAGCACATGCATGACCCTCAGGCGTCTGCATGACCCTCGCCCTTCCTTTGATGGGTTGCCATGGAAAGTTCTGGTCTCATTTTCACTCATGAGCTGTGTCCTCTTGATGGTTCCCGAGGGCATCTCGGGTTTCGCCACAGCCCGCAGTGCCTGCTCCTGCCACTCCGTCTCACAGAGGAGGGACCTGAGACTCAGAGGGTCAAGTGTGTCCCCAGACCAAGCAGTGCCCAGCAGCCGGCAGGTCCTGTCCTGGCCACGGCCCTGTGGCTTGGCCACTCCTGGTGTCCTCTGACCTGTGCTTCTTCCATTACTCAGTCTCCCCGGCTCCATGCATGGTAGACACAGATGCACACTCCTCGCTTGCAGTTATTCTATTTTTTTTTATTCCACACCCGTCAGCCCAATAGCCCCTTCCCTTCCCTTTCCCCATATGTCTGTCCCATCTGGGACCCGTTTCCCGCGCCGAGAGGGGTCGGGTATAATTTGCCGCGATTGTCCGAGGACGGCCGCCCATGGCTAATTGCTCTGACTGACAGGCGCGCGCTCTGGCTATTCTTGCTTACACGTGCATGGCGTGGGCGCTCAATAAATATCAAAATACATGAGCCTTCCCAGCCCGTCCTGCCTGTTAAGCAAAAAACGGTACAAAGAGAGAAAATCATTAATACGTAATGGGTTTTAAGTGAAGCGGACGATCGATGCCGTGTTAACGGCCAAACGGGGCGGGGGGGGAGCAGACGGGCCTTCCCGGAAAGCAGGCATGTAGCAGAGCGGATGACTGAGAGCGTGTGCCATTCGGGAGGCCGGCCGAACCGGGTGCGAGCAGTTAGCGATTTAAAAAAGGTCGGTTTGGCTCAGCGGATAGGGCGTCGGCCTGTGGACTGAAGGGTCCCAGGTTCGATTCCGGTCAGGGGCATGTGCCTTGGTTGCGGGCACATCCCCAGGAGTAGGTGTGCAGGAGGCAGCTGATCGATGTCTCTCTCTCATCGATGTTTCTGACTCTCTGTCCCTCTCCCTTCCTCTTTGTAAAGAATCAGTGGAATATATTTAAAAAAATAAAAAAGGAACGCTGTCATGGCTGCTCTCTGTGGGAGGGGAGGTGCCCGTCCCGGCTTCGCTGCTTTGGAATTTCGGCTGGGTGAGCTGACCCACCCACTGGGCAGACTCCCGAGGGCCCCTGACCTTCACATGAAGGTCTCTCCACCATTTCAGATCTTGGCATGGCTGTAGCACACAGAGATCTTGGCACGCGTGTAGCACACCGAGGAGATTTTATATTTTTACTTTTAAAAACATCGACTTTGTGTATCCCACTTAGGATAGTAGTGACCATCTGTGCTGTATGTTGGAGAGCTGGCACACTTAACTACTTTTTAAAAAAATACTGTGTTTTTATTGATTTCAGAGAGCGGGAAGGAGAGAGAGAGGAACATCCACGATGAGAGAGAATCATGGATCGGCTGCCTCCTGCATGCCCCACACTGGGGATCTGGCCTGCAACCCGGGCCTATGCCCTGACCAGGAATCCAACTGTGACCTCCTGGGTCATAGGTCGATGCTCAGCCCCTGAGCCACACACACCGGACTAATCACTTTTGAAGAAACAATCTGAAAGCGAATAGAAACTGCTTTTTGCTGTTTCCCCAACGTGCCTGTTAACACATTCGTTTGTGTTTTTTGTTGTTTTTTGGCTGGTTTTTCGCTAGTTTGGGTTTTGTTGCACTTTCTCTTTGAAACCGAATGTAACCTGTGCACCTTCCTAGGGAGAGAAATGGGAGCTGCCAGCATCTTCTTCTTTTTTTTTTATTAATATATTTTATTGATTTCTTACAGAGAGGAAGGGAGAAGCATAGAGAGTTAGAAATATCAATGAGAGAGAGACATCGATCCTCTGCCTCCTGCACGCCCCCCGCACTGGGGATGTGCCCGCAACCAAGGTACATGCCCCCGCCGGAATCGAACCCGGGACCCTTCACTCCGCCAACGCTCTACCCACTGAGCCACACCGTTTTGGCAGCAGCATCTTCTTTACGTGGGCCCCGCGCAGTCAGAGATGCCATGTTATTCTTGCTGTTGGGCCCCGGGATCTATGGAACCTCTGACAGGAATCTAAGAGGAGAGCACAGGTCTCCTCTAGAAGGTGAGTCTCAATCATGGTCCATACAGCCCCGGCCTGCATGGCGGGTGTGGTGGCTGGGCACCACCCTGTGCACCTGCAAGTTGCCCGCTCCATTCCATGGCCAGGTCCTGCAAGCCGCCCCCAATAGACGCTTTGCTCTGACGCTGATGTTTTTCTCTCTCTGTGTCCTGCTCCCCTCCTCTCTCTCTAAAGACCAATTAAAAAAAACAAAAAACCTTTGGGAAACTAGTTAATGCAGAAAGCCCTCACGGAGGCTGTCGACAGCTTCTGTGACATTGAGGGAAACGATGCATGATGAGACCGACGTTACCATGGCAACGAGAGAAACACGGCCCCCGGGTGACGCTGTGGCCAGAGGACAGCGTGGAGGGACGTGAGCTCGAGGAGGATGAGCCCGTTAGCCTCAGCCTCACACACGGAGGAGTGAGAACAGGGCCGCCCACCCGCCACGCACAGGGGCCTCAGTGACAAGTGGGAGATGGAAGGGTTACCAACACGGTTTTCTTTCCCAAAAGAGAACGGAGCCGGGGTGTGCCGGTGGCATGTTCTAGAAGGAGAAGTCTGAGCTGCTCACAGGCGTTGGTCTGGAATCTCTCAGGAGGACACGGACAGAGGCCTGGGTACGGTGACCACGCCCAACGCCAGCAGGAAGGATGGAGAGACACCGCGTGAAGAGTGGCGATGGCTGAAACCAGTTTGGCTCAGTGGATACAGCATCGGCCTGCGGACTGAAAAGTCCCAGGTTCGATTCCAGTCAAGGGCATGGACCTTGGTGGCGGGCACATCCCCAGTGGGGGGCGTGCAGGAGGTGCTTGATCGATATCTCTCTCTTATAGATGTTTCTAGCTCTCTTTTCCTCTCCCTTTCTCTCTGTAAAAAATCAATAAAATATATTTTTAAAAAAAGAGTTGCTGAAACCAGTTTGGCTCAGTGGATAGAGCGTCGGCCTGCGGACTGAAGGGTCCCAGGTTCGATTCCCGTCAAGGGCACGTACCTTGGTGGTGTGCACATCCCCAGTAGGGAGCGTGCAGGAGGCAATGATCGATGTCTCTCTCTCATCGATGTTTCTAACTCTCTATCCCTCTCCCTTCCTCTCTGTGAAAAATCAATAAAATATATTAAAAAAAAGAAAAAGAGTGGCAATGGGCCATGCTGTGTGGACGAGGCCGGCGTGACTTCTAGTTGTGCTCACTCTGCCTCTCAACATGGGAGGATGGGAAACGAGAGGAACAGGGAGGAGTCTCAGGCTCAGCATGACAGTCAGGTGAGGAAGGGGTGGGGATGCACCCTCCCTGCGGGAGGCCAGGCGGGGCTGGGAGCGGGAAGGGAGCGAGTGGGGTGGAGCTGAGAGCCGGCCGGGCCGTGCTCAGGTGACTCTGCGTGACCGCCAGGTGCGGCCTGCAGCCCAGCCTCGGTCACGTGTGCGCGGCGTGCACGCGGTGTCTGCGTGAACGCTCAGTGACTCTCAATCAGGACGCGCGCAGGGGCTGCCAGATGGGCTGCCGGCGTCCCGCGGGGGAGCAGTTACACTCCTTTTGGCACGAGATCTGCACGTGGAGGTGGCAGGCATCGCCCACAGACCCACAGCTCGGAACCACCTGCCCAGCTCGAGGGACCCCTGTCTCTGCGCCAGCGTCAGGACAGATGTTTTTGTTCCAGCCATGCGTGCTCCGGCACTGTTCCCGGGAACGTTCCCGGTGGAGCCCCTCCCCACGGCTCTCCCGGGAGGAGCGCTGCGGGCAGGGAGTAGGGCCTTGTCGGAGCTACGTCTAGCGAGGCTGGCACAGGGTCCGGGACCCTCTGTTCCCACCCAACGCTCCGTCCCTGCCTCTCGGACAAGCCCCCTGGGTGGTGGTGATGTACGTCCTGGCCAAAGGCAGTCAATGCAAGAACTTGGGTTTGACTGCCTTTTCAAGAGGATGTCTTTCTGTGGAGAGATTTTTGTATGGTTCTAATTTTTTTTTTTTTAATGTACAGTGGTACCTCGAGATACGAGTGCCCTAACCTACGAGGTTTTTGAGATACGAGTCGTGGAGCGAGCGATTTTTGCTTTGAAATACAAGCCACAGTTGAGATAGGAGTCATCGCGCGGATCGGCCGGCTGCACACGACCCACCACCAGTTCACCGCGTCTCGAGTGTCTCATCGTTTCCCACGCCTCAAGGTGACGGAACGAATTAAACTCGTATCTCGAGGTACCACTGTATTTTATTGTTATTGTTTTATTTTTACAGAGAGAAGGGGAGAGGGATAGAGCGTTAGAAACATCGATGAGAGAGAAACATTGATCAGCTGCCTCTTGCACACCTCCTACTAGGGATGTACCCGCCACCAAGGTCCATGCCTCCGACCGGAATCGAACCTGGGATCTTTCAGTCCGCAGGCTAACGCTCTATCCACTGAGCCACGCTGGCTGGGCTGGAATGCGTGCGTTTAAATCCCGCTTGGGAACCTTTGCTACTTTTGTCATTGTTCTTCGCCCTGATACTCAAGCTACAAACTGTCTGGGAGCTCACGTGTTCTTTCCTCTTCTTCCTAAAAATGGTGACAGGAGCTGCTTGGAGCTGTCTCAGGTGCTGAAACAGGAGCAGGGCCCTGGGGCTGCTGCTCGAAGGGGCAGGTGCACACGGAACAGCAGGTATGAGGCCACAGCCACCCAGCGTCCACACGGCCGCAGGGATGTCAAAACGGAGAGCACCCAGCCACGCTCCTCACGGACACACGTGTACAAAACACACACACGCAGGCACACAGAGGGCGCAGGCATTGCGGTACGAGCTCAGAGCACACTGGAGCCGGGCCCAGGACGCAGTGGGTGGGGGACGGAGAGAAGGGGGCCTGGGCGGGTGGAAGCTCACAGCTCCCTGGAGGTTCATAGAGCACCTTCCTCCCAGGGTCTTGGCCACTTGGGCTGTTAGTGTCACCCCGACTGTGGCCCCCCTCCTCCCCTCAGGACTCCACTCCAATACCTGGGTGCCAGGATCTTGTCAGAGGGACGCTCCCTCCATGCTCTCTGTACGCCGCTCATTCCCACGGCCCCATGGCAAGGAGCGAGCGGTCTGCGCGCTCTGCCAGCCAACCTGCCTTCCGGAGCCAAGGGTCACCTCGAGGAGCGTCCGCCAGCAGGCAGTACCCAGGCATCAGAGCCAGGGCCGTCCCTGAGGAGGTGTCCGCCAGCAGGCAGCACTCTGGGACCCTGCGCCCTGAGAGCCTGCAGAAGCAGTGGCCAGTGTTCGGGCAGACCTCAGGGTGCCGAGCGGTCCCTCTGTCTCCTGGGCAGAGTGAGAACCTGCCGGAGGCCGGGTGGACGACTGACCAGACCTGTCCTGGCTGGGCGGCTGGTGGCCAGAGCGGACGGCGCGGGAAGACTGACTATGAGGACAGGACTCGGGCAGCTGCTTCTGCAGGAGGTGAGGCCGAGCCACAGCTGGAGTCAGTTCGTGGTGCCTGACCTTCCCCGTGGGGCGGCTGGCCGGGGCTTCCACTCCATGTGCCGCGGAGACGGACCTCCAGTTCAAACTCCGTCACCTTATTGGGTAAATAACGCCTGACCTTTAGCTTCCTTCAGCTGCACACAGAGCGCCGACAGCGTGGAATGGAGCAAGGCCAGCGGTCTGCCTGCCCGCTCTCTGCTCCAAGTCCACGCTGGTGGCCTTTAAACCCCGGCTCATAACGTCCAACTGGTCAACAGGAAACGGCTCGTGTGTAACCCGCACGATCCGGTGAGGACGGACAGACCCCCACCACCCAACAGACACATCACCGTCTCTCAGTTTCCTTGTGTCCGTGCGTCTCTCTGTGCGTATCTCTCTGTGTGTGCATGTATATATGTGTGTGTGTGTGTGTTTGTGTGCTCCTTCTCTCTTTCTTTCTCTGTCTCTCTCTCTTTCTCTCCCTCTCTCTCCGTCTCCCTCTCCCTCTCTCTGTTAGGAGAAGGGTGAGCCTTGGACACTGACTGGTCAGCCACAGACTTGCTCGCCACTCGGAAAACTGTGAGCAGCGTGTGACCTCGCTGAGGCCCAGGCTGCGAAGAACGGTGCCGGGAACCGCCTTGATATGTCGAGCTGCACGGCGGCACCTGCTGCAGGAGCCGATTTTTCAAGTTCACACGCTGGCCAACCTCGGCCACCCTGACCAGAGGAACCTGTGCCACACTGTGAATTCAGACGTAATTCCAGCTTACGGGTCGGATGGACACAGGGCTCCCAGAAGGCAGATCCCAGAAGGCAGCTCTGTTGGGACTAAGAAAAGCCCGGCCTCTGCAAAGCTTGGGTCTGTTTTACCTGTCCCCATGGTCTCCGCCTGAGACACATGGGCAGCCCAGGGGGGTGCGCCCACAGGGCTCAGCGCCCAGGAAACACGTGACTTAAGGTACCTGAGCGTGCGCCTAGCCTTCCCGTGCGATTTCCACCGCCCCCCGGTGTCCTCCTCTGAACGTTAACGGCGACAGCATTGCAGAGAGCAGCGAGTTCTGCACGGAGTCCCTCAGAGACGTGTCTGTGTGACAGCCTCTCAGGAACCCCCACTTTCCTCCACTTTCCCTCCCAGGAAACCTCCTGCTTCCATCATGATGGATCCTCCAGGTGATCAGATCGGACAGAGCGCATTACGGCCACGGAAGAGCAGGCCTGTCACCAGGCGGGCTGATCCGGGCGCTGATTAAATAAATGCTCCGGACCCCGTGCGGCCTCGGAGCAAAGAGAGTCCATTCTGAGGCTCCGACTGACCGACCCTCCGGTAATTAAAACAGGCAAGGACTGCGGCGCGACGAGTCCTGGAGACTTTGGGGACAAGCGGAGTCTATGGGGACAGGCAGAGACCATGGGGACAGGAGGAGAGACCATGGGGACAGGCAGAGACCATGGGGACAGGCAATGTTCTCTGCTTTGAGACGTAGTGCAGTTATAAACTTTTAAAGAGAGAGACGCATCATTTTTAAGAGTCCTCCCGGACACGTTTTGTGGTATAGATTACGAAGTTGTTCTGGCTGAGACCGGTTTGGCTCAGTGGATAGAGCATCGGGCTGCAGACTGAAAGGTCCCAGGTTGGATTCTGGTCGGGGGCATGGACCTTGCTTGCGGGCACATCTCCATTGTGGGGAGTGCAGGAGGCGGCTGATCGATGTCTTTCTCTCTCATCCATGTTTCTGACTTTCTATCTCTCTCTCTTCCTCTCTGTAAAAAATCAATAAAATATATTTAAAAAAAAAGTTGATCTAACAGCCGTTTTCTGTCTCCCGGCCGCCCCTCTGGGTCGTGAATTTCTGAAGATCCACAACGGTTTTCTTTGCTGAAGAGACGTCCCGTTAGCACAGGGACAGCATGCTCGCTTTCTGTAGGACTGCACACGCTGCCTCCTGTACCACCCATCTCTCGTGTATTTCACAGACAAAAATGTCTGGAAAGCCAGCTTTTGATACATTTTTAAAAGTTCTGGTGCAATGGCAGGAGATGTCAGAGGGACACACTCCAGAGGGACGCGGCTCAGGGGCCCCGTGATGCACAGAGCAGCTGGTTAAACACCAGTTACCCAGGGATCCCACTCCTAGGATTATATCCCAAGAAAGCAGAAACACCGGTCAGAAAGGATGTATGCACCCCTATGTTCATAGCAGCACAATGCACCATAGCTAAGATCTGGAAACAGCCTAGGTGCCCGTCAGCGGATGAGTGGATTGGAAAACTGTGGTACATCCACACTATGGAATACTACACTGCCATAAAAAAGAAAGAACTCTTACCATGTGCAATAGCCTGGAGGGCATGATGCTGAGTGAAATAAGCCAATTGGAGAAAGATAAGTATCACATGATCTCACTCACTTGTGGAATATAATGAACAATATACACTGATGAACAAAAACAGATCCAGAGACACAGATGCATTGAATAGACCGTGAAACCTCAGAGGGAAGGTTGTTGGGCGTGGGGGGTGGAGGTGGTATGGTGGTAAGAGATCAACCACAGG
This sequence comes from Lasiurus borealis, assembly GCA_004026805.1. Taxonomy (NCBI): domain Eukaryota; kingdom Metazoa; phylum Chordata; class Mammalia; order Chiroptera; family Vespertilionidae; genus Lasiurus; species Lasiurus borealis. The sequence goes on along the minus strand of PVJN01010508.1, from coordinate 17,510 downwards.
ACTTGTGTGCATGCATATGAGCATGACCAACGGGCATAGACAGTAGGGGGTGAGGGCATGTGCTGGGGTGACAGAGGCCGGGGAGTGGTTCATGGGTGGTGGTGGTGGCGGGGAGAGACATTTGTAATATTCTTAACAATGAAGAATTTAAGAAAATAGCTAGTTACCCATTCACTGCCTTTCTGGTTTCCATTTGGTTATTTGCTCACTATTTCCGCTGATATGCTAACAGTATCTGTGTGATTATTTGCTCACTATTACCACAGACATGCTAACGGTATCTGTGTGATTATTTGTTCACCATTACCACAGACATGATAACAGTATCCGTGTGATTATTTGCTCACTATTACTGCAGACATTCTAACAGCATCCATGTAATTATTTGTTTACTATTACCGCGGACATGCTAACGGTATCCGTGTGATTATTTGCTCACTATTACCACAGACATGCTAACAATATCCGTGTGATTATTTGCTCACTATTACTGCAGACATGCTAATGGCATCCATGTGATTATTTGCTCACTATTACTGCAGACATGCTAACGGCATCCATGTAATTATTTGTTTACTATTACCGCAGACATGCTAACGGTATCCGTGTGATTATTTGCTCACTATTACTGCAGACATGCTAATGGCATCCGTGTGATTATTTGCTCACTATTACCACAGATATGCTAACGGTATCCATGTGATTATTTGCTCACTATTACTACAGACATGATTATGGTATCCATTTGATTATTTGCTCACTAGCAGACACACATGACAACCAGGGACGGGGAAACCACATGGGGAATGTCGTGATCACGGAGCCTGTTCCTGAGCCGCCATCTGCTAATTCCATTTCAAGGCTGAGCAGGCACGTCCCGCGTCTGACACGCAGGACAGAAGAGGCAGCGTCGCTGGCCGTGCATGTCCCAGCACATGGTGCGGGGGAGGGAGGTGTTTCAGAGGAGAGGAGAAGCATGCCCTGAACACACTAATCTCAGGCGTTCACGTGTGTATCACCCACAGCCGGTGGCAGGGATGCTGTGTCTGTGGAGCGTATGCCCGCTGCCCGCCAACGGGCCACCCATCCCCGTTTTCATACCATTGTTATCATCACTCTTTTGGGAAATTGAAAGAGACTTTGAGTTTCTTATCCCGATGAGGATGCATCTCTGTCTCAGAAGAAAAACCAAATCTTGACAGAAATCCCTGCACCTTTTGCTCTCTGCGTGCTGATGTCTGGAGGCAGAATGGCAAATACCAGGTGGGCACCGAGCGAGGGTGACGCTTCCTTAAATCACCGCGACCCGGTGCCCAGTTAGAAAGAAAAGGGCAAGAGGCAGCCTGTGTGCCTGCCCATCACCCGGCTGCCATGTTCGGCGTTTGCACAGGGCCGTGGTCGGCAAACCGCGGCTCGCATGCCACAGGTGGGCGGCTCTTTGGCCCCTGGAGGGTGGCTCTTCCACAAAACACCGCGGCCTGGGCAAGTCTGTTTTGAAGAAGTGGCGTTAGAACAGCGGTTCTCAACCTGTGGGTCTCGACCCCTTTAGGGGTCGAAGGACACTTTCACAGGGGTCGCCTAAGACCATCGGAAAACACAGGTATTTACATTATAATTCATAACAATAGCAAAATAACAGTTATGAAGTATGGTTGGGGGTCACCGCAACATGAGGAGCTGTATTAAAGGGTCGCGGCATTAGGAAGGTTGAGAACTGCTGCGTGAGAAGAAGTTTAATTTTAAACAATGTGGTTCTCCAAAGGAATGTCCATAGTGGCCCTGTGGATGTTTGGCTCTGCTGACCGATGAGCTTGCTGACCGCTGGCACAGGGCGGTAACGGATTTACCTACAACACCTCTGCCCAGGAGCGCACGATGCCCCTCTCCCCAGAAGAGTGGGGCCCAGAGACAGAGGGGAAATCATTTAAATTGTGTCAGATCGATTAGCCTAAAACGGTCAGCTACATTCCCTTCGAAAGGTTTGCTGCAGCCCTGAAGGTGTTGTTAAATCACAGGGCCCATTTAAAGAGCTGAGTTCTTACTAAAATAAAGACATAAAACTAATGCCGCAGGGGGTGTGATTCAGAGAGAAACACACTATTTTCCGCCGTATCCGGCTCGACCTGGCTCTGCCCTCCCACCGCGATCCTGCGGGGAGTCCCGGGTGCCTCGGCCAGAAGGGAGCATCCTGCTGTGGCTGGTTTGGCTCCGTGGATGGAGCGTCGGCCTGAGGACTGAGGGGTCCCGGGTTCGATTCCGGTCAAGGGCATGTACCTTGGTGGCGGGAACATCCCCAGTGGGGGGCGTGCAGGAGGCGGCTGATGGATATCTCTCTCTCATTGATGTTTCTGACTCTCTATCCCTCTCCCTTCCTCTCAGTAAAAAATTAATAAAATATATTTTTTTTTAAAAAGAAGGGAGCATCCTGTCCCTGTTCCCTGTCCCCCTGCCTTCCCAGCTCAGAGGTCGGGAAACGGATGTGCCTGGTGCTTTCCAGAAAGCTTTGCTCCTGGTGAGACACGGGCATTCCCTAGGGCGGGGGCATCTCAGCAAACGGCGGGCCGTTTTTTAAATGTTCGGCGTGCACCTGCCTCTTCCCCGCGCTGGGCCAGGGAGGCCAGGGGCGGCGGGTGCCACACTGACGCGGCCGTTTTATTTTTGTACAATTTAGTCCTCGTGTTTGGAACCAATTAGTCCAGAATAGATGCACTGCTGTGTTCTGACCCAATTTGTCTCATTTAACCAGGCTCTGCTCCCACCTGCGCCGGGCCTCCTGCTGGGCACAGGCGGGACGAAAAGCAAAGCCGGGCTCCATCCGAGGGGCCGGCCGCTCCGGGCGGATACCCTGACGTGACCCGGGAGCGGGTGCCCCGATACCCCGACACCCCGACATCCCAAGACCCCGACACGTCTGTGGGCAGGACAGGGCCTCCCCGCTGGTGCGCTGTGTGCGGGCGTTTTTTGAAAACCGAACCCCGACTTAACCACCACTGGCTGGCTGGCTCCCCAGGGCGGGTGGCCCCGACCTCACAGGCTGCAGAACCTGGGTGACCTCCGACCTGTCGGAAACCAAACCTTGTTCTCACTAAATGGATGTAAACAGGAGGCCAGAAGGCTGGTCCACCCTGAAGCTCTGAAAGGTCAAAAACCATCCACTCCCTGTCTCATGGAGACAATGAACTTCCCCATGAAATCATCATGTCAATCCTGACTGATAAGATAATCTACTTGTTACTGGAATGGCCTGCTTCAGGGCAAAGGATGTCTCCCAAACCTGAATAAAAGGGATGGTCAGGCCAAAGGAAGGTGGCAGTCCTTTCCACTAGAGCAGCAGTTCTCAACCTGTGGGTCGAGACCCTTTGGGGGTCGAATGGCCCTTTCATAGGGGTCGCCTAAGACCATCGGAAAATGCAGAGATTGACATCACGATGCATCACAGGAGCAACATTTCATGGTTGGGGGTCACCACCCCATGAGGAGCTGTATGCAAGGGTCGCGGCCTTAGGAAGGTGGAGAACCACTGCACTAGAGGAAGGCTCCCGCCTGGCCCCCCAATATTGCCAAGTTAATGTTTTCTGGTCTCTCGTTTCGTTTGCGTGCGGCCTCCTCCAGAACCTGAACCCTGAACCGGGAACCCTGAACCATGTGGGACGTGAAAGAGGTTCCCACAGGACCGGCGTCCCATCCCGTCCTCGAGGACGAGGGTCAGCCGATGACCGAGAGCTGGCCAGCGGCGCTTCCTGCTTTCCCGCACCCAGGCCTGCAGATGGACGCAGAGCAGGTGCTTTTTCACAATCACCTTTTCCTTACCGGGAGGGTGCGCCTTCCTGGAGCAGAGCCTGACACTTTTCCATTTCCCACAGGCGCTCCTCACGTGAGCTCCAGGGACCGAGCACCCTGGCGGAGAGTCTGCGGTTGGGCGGGGGATGGGGGAGACGGGGGTCCCTGCCCACAGGGCAGACGCTGCCTGAGACACTGCTCATCTGACACCCACGCCACCTGAGGCACCCACGTCACCACCACAGACGTCATGTTACACGCGTTCAGAACACACGGAAACGCCGAGAATTTTAAAAGGAGAGAGGGGAGGGTGCCATTCCCGGTCAGGACACACATCCGGTTTGCGGGTTTGATGCCCGGTCAGTGCATGTGCAGGAGGCGGCGGATCCACGTCTCTCCCACGTCAACGGTTCTCCTCTCTTTCCCTTCCGTCCTTTCTCTCTGAAAACACGCATCAACACATCCTCCGATGGGGATGAAAATGAGCCCGACTGCAAGATGCACTAACGAGGCACAGAGAAATGACCGCCATGGCTTCCAGCTGGACGGACACCCTCCCCCACAGGTGGCTGTGGCCTGGGACCCCCACTGGGGAGTGGCCGGCGTTCATCGGGATGAGCTGCAGAGACCCCCGTGACCTGGGGCCGGGGCTCCTGTGCAGGGAACGCCCAGCCTCCAAGCAGGTGGCCAGCAGCAGGGACTGACGTACTGGCCAGAGCCGGCCCCGACTTCCTCGTCACGTGCCCACGACAGCGAGCCCGGGGCACAGGACAAGCGTTCCGCCGTGTCCTCTCTCCACCTCCTCTCCAAACGCGCGTGTTTGGCCGTGTGTTTGGCCTTCGTTCAGAAGCGCATTATTCATGCCTCGCCGGCTGCTATTGTTGCCTCTGACTTAACAGCAAAGCAATATCCTGTTCTATCCGAGGGCGGTGGGGGAAGGCGCTGGGCCGCACAGGTAGGGCGGCCGGCCCTCCCGGAGACACGCGAGGAGGAGGAAGAGGAGGAGGAGGAGGAGGAGGAGGGAGCGTGTTCAGATGAGCTGATGGGGATCTGGCCCTCCGGGGGGGGCGGGGGGAGCTGGGCTCGCCCCGAGCTGGACGGACGCGAACGGAGGAAATGCGCCCACTCCGGAGCGGGAACGGCCCAGCCAGGAGGCCCCCCGGAGGATGTTCGATAGGAAATGACGGGTGTTTATTTTTTAATCACTGAGGTGCGGGCGTTGTGAATCCTTAATGAGCTTTTTAGAAATTATTAAAATTTATCTCTCCGCGTCCCTCTCACCTGACGGAGGAAACGCATACGTTTTCCGCCCAGAGACAGTACCTCTGGGTGTTGTTGTTTTTTTTTAATATTTTTCACTGATTTTATTTAATATATATTTTTTTTAGAGAGCAGAAGGGAGGGGGAGAGAAACATCCCTGGGAGAAGAGAAGATGGATCAGCTGCCTCCTCCTGAAGAAGGAGCTGGAGGTCTGACCCGGGCAGGTGCCCTGACTGGGAATGGACCTCTCTCTCTCTCTCTCTCTCTCTCTCTCTCTCTCTCTCTCTCCCTACCTACCTAACTATCTACCTACCTACCATCAACCTATATCTATAATCTATCTCTCTCTCTCTCTATCTATCTATCTATCTATCTATCTATGTATCTATCATCAACCTATATCTATAATCTATCTATCTATCTACCTACCTATCTATCCATCATCAACCTATATCTATAATCTATCTCTCTATCTATCTACCTAACTATCTACCTACCTACCATCAACCTATATCTATAATCTATCTATCTATCTATCTATCTATCTATCTATCTATCTATCTATCTACCTACCTGCCTATCTACCTATCTACCTACCTACCATCAACCTATATCTATTATCTATCTATCTATCTATCTATCTATCTATCTATCTACCTACCTACCATCAACCTATATCTATTATCTATCTATCTATCTATCTATCTATCTATCTACCTACCTACCTACCTACCATCAACCTATATCTATAATCTATCTATCTATCTAAAGAGAAAATATGCAAATTAGGCCAGGATACTGTAACGGGTCATGACTGGACGGGAGGAGGTTACGTGCACAGGTAAGGCCCGGAGTGGAGAGGGAGACAGGGACAGGGGGCCAGGTGGCAGCCTCCGTGGCTGAGCGCAGGCCTGGAGGGGAGAGGTCAGTCTACCTCTGAAGGCTCCCTTCCGCCTCCCGTGGAAACAGCGTGGGTCCCTCCCGGGTCTCGTGGCGCCGGCAGCTCGCTTCTGCCTCCCTCAGAAGCCGCACGGCTCCCAGCGGCGTGCTGCTGGTCCCGCCAGCTCCCGTGGACGAGGCGGGCGGCTTACTGTGAGCAATATCGCACCATGGGCTACTTGTTCATTAGGAACAAGATAACGGTAACGGTAGCTGTCCAATACAGTGCATATCACCCAGACTCGCCATCCACGACTGAGCCTCACGTGCAGATACTGACCATATTCTCTCTAGCAGACTCTAGTGGTTCCTACAAGATGATCCAACTGGACCACAGGATTCCTGAGGAAAAAAACCTTTCCTTCCTTAATACTCTGCCTCCCCCAGCACAACCTGGAGTAGAACATACAAACATCAGTAAGTCACCCAGCAGGCATGAAGGCTCAGAGGCTGAGCATCAATCTACGAACCGGGAGGTCACAGTTTGATCCCCAGGCAGGGCACATGCAGGGCTGTGGGCTACATTCCCAGTGTGAGGCAAGCAGGAGGCAGCCGATCCACGATTCTCTCCCATCACTGCTGTTTTTCTCTCCCTCTCTCCCTCTCCTTTCCTCTCTGAAATCAATAAAGATCTCTCTCTCTCTCTCTCTCTCTCTCTCTCTATATATATATATATATATATATATATATATATATAAGCCTAAGTGACATGACAAAATGACTCTATCGACCAGTTGCTATGATGTGAACTGACCACCAGGGGGCAGACACTTCATGCAGGAGCTGCCCTCATCCTCCCAATGCTGATGGGACCTGCCAGTCACTCCCTGGTTCCTCCCCCTGGCCAGCAGGTCCCAATCGTCCGAATGGGGCTGGGCCCACCTCCGGGACTGGGATGGGGAACTGGGGGCGGGTGGTGAGAGAAGGAGGAGGTAGGGAACCTGGTGAGACCTGATCACCAGCCAGGCCTGGGGGACCCCACCCATGCAGAAATGTGCACCAGGCCTCTGGTATTTAATAACTAACTAAATACATCTTGCTGAAAAGAAATGTATAAAGGAGAGAGAGAGAGAGAGAGAGAGAGAGAGAGAGAGAGAGAGAGAGAGAGAGAGAATTCTCTAAAGGGCCTGGGTCAGCACGCCAATCACACGGAGGGAAGCTCATGGGTGTTTCGCTATTGACTTTCATGTCCTTCTGTTGGGAAAAGCAAACATTTCCATTTTCTGGGACCAGGAACGAAGAGTCCGGGTTAAGTTTTATTTTCCAATTTCGCCGGGAAAGCTCTGCCTGGGACCGGGATGCCCGCCTCCCTCCCGCCGCTGACGAGAGGGTGGTAAATGGCCGCCCGCCGCCTTCGCCATAGATTCCTGGAAATTAAAAATTAAATATTAATCCTGGCCCCGGCGAGGCCGCCCCTGTCCACTTAGCGTGAGTGATCCGCGGCTCCCGGCGGCAGCTATGTTTCACTGTGGGGTGTGGCCGCACTCTACTCCGCTCCGCCGGGTCCCTGGGCGCAACGTGGAAACGGGTCACCGTGATTCTAATAAACAAGAGGCCGGCCGATCGACCGCCTGCGGGTCCCTCTGTTCCACACGTGAACGCCCGTCCCCTGTCCTCCTTTCTCCCAGCTGCCCCTCCAACACTGCCCTGAGCTGAGCACGTCGGCCTGTTGACACCTGCCTAATCCGCCCTCCAATAACAGGGTCCCCTGAGCGTCCCAGGGAGTGACAAAGCCACTCCAGGCTGCTGCTGGCCAGGAGACGCCCCTCTAACGGAGAAGCAGCGAGGGCATCGTGACCACCATGATCAGAGGGACAGCCCCGCCCTGTCCCCGTCCCCCGCCCCCGGCCAGCCCCAGGGGCCGGGCCTCACCACGCTCCTGGCCACACTGCACGTGGCAGCGCCGGGCCCAGACACTCCCATCCCGGGGGCCACCCGCTCACCCCGAGTGCTCCCTGCTGCAATCTGTTCCTTCCCGAAGCTCATAGACTGTCAGCTCGTTTATAAAATATTCATAGCTCACAGATTTAATGTTCAGCCGGGTTCGCTCCTCCGGACGCGGGCGACCTCCCGTGCAGGCGCTCCTGCCTGCCAGGCCCCGGAGGCCTCTGCCCAGTTAAGCAAGTCGCTGCCCCGGGTGGGGGGGAGGCATGCAGCGAGACCATGGCCTCTCCACTTCTTCCCCCCACTGCGGTCCCTCCCCCAACATAAGGCCTTGCAGGCGGCACCTGCTCTCAGGCTATGAATGGACGGGCCCCTCTGAGGGCCATCGTTAGAATGAAAAGCTTCATCCGCATCGGCCACCCGCCTCCCCGCTCCCCGCCGGGCTGCAGTGACCGCTAACTGAGCGTGGAGGCAGGCGTGAGAGGCGTGTGCCCGGTGCACCGTGCACGCCTCTTACTCGCTGATGCTTTAAAGGGGACCCTGCTCCCTTTTCTGGAGGCTCCTGCTAATGACTGTGGCCTTGTCTTCCCACCAGACCTTCCCCTCAGCTGTCACTTTTTAAAATTTGTTTTTATTGACTTGAGAGAGGAAGGGAGAGGGCGAGAAAGAGAGAGAGAGAGAGAGACATCAACCATGAGAGGGAATCATGGATCGGTCGCCTCCTGCACGCCCCACACTGGGGATCCAGCTCACAACTAGGGCCTGTGCCCTGACCTGGAATGGGAACGTGACCTCCTGGTTCATGGGTCCTCACTCAGCCCCTGGACCACGCCAGCCGGCCCCCCTCAGCTTTAATGAAGGGGAGGCGGGCGGAATGGGGAGCCTCGAGGGTTAGGGCCATGACATGCACTGGGGTGCCCGCTTTCACCGCCTCCTGAAGGTCTGCACTGTACGAAGGTTGGAAGCTGGGAAAGAAAGGCAGCGCCAGGTCCCCTGTGGGTGCATCCAGGTGTGGGTGCATCCAGGTGAGGGTGCATCCAGGGGAGGGTGCATCCAGGGGAGGGTGCGCTCAGGGGAGGGTGCATCCAGGTGTGGGTGCATCCAGGTGTGGGTGCATCTAAGTGTGAGTGCATCCAGGTGAGGGTGTGCCCAGGGAAGGGTGTGCTCAGGGGAGGGCCCAGCAGGTCAGATGTTCCCCCTCCCCCTGAGCGTACTCCGCGTCCCCCCTCCCACCCACAGCGCCGCTCAGACACTGCCACAGGCCTCCGCTCGGGTTTGAGGTCAAAATGTAGGGCACCCCTGTCCCGGGGCAGGCGGCCATCTGGTGGCGCTGATTCCGGACGCGATTCGGCGGCGGAAACCGGCGGGTGTCTGCGGGCCGCTCCCTCCCGCCTCCCCTTCGTTAAAGCTGATGGGCCAGCTGGTGTGGCCCAGTGGTGAGTGCGCCTCATGCACCAGGAGGGAGGTCCCGGCTCCAGTCCAGTCCAGGGCACCTGCCCCAGCCGTGCGCTGCGAGAGGTGCCGGGCGATTGAGGAGACGCAGGCGGGCGTCCGTCCTCCGGGCCAGGGGCCACGGGGAGGGGTGGGGGCCGGGTCAGCCTGTCTGAGCAGCAGGGAGTAGCTGTGCTCCCCAGTTCCTGGGAAGCCCCCCTGCCCCGTGCACCCACAGCAGGAGGGGAGGCTGCCATGACTGGGGGGGTCAGATGAGGCCACGCCCCCTCTGCTAACGTCACAGGCTCCGGTGTGAGTCCTGGCTCTGCACTGGGAAGGGATGAGGGGGCGACTCATGCATCTTTCCCAGCCTCAGTCTCCTCACCTGCAAAACGGGGCAGTGACCACTCAAACCTGGAGGGTGGACGGCGGAGTGAAAGGAGCTCAGAGAGGCCAAGCACAGCCCTCTCTGCCCACTGGCCTCCCCTGTCCACTGACCTCTCAGTCCCCTGGCCTCTCTGTCCACTGGCCTCTCTGTCCACTGGCCTCCCTGTCCACTGGCCTCTCTGTCCACTGGCCTCCTCTGTCCACTGGCCTCTCTGTCCACTGGCCTCCTCTGTCCACTGGCCTCCTCTGTCCCTATGGCCTCCCCTGTCCACTGGCCTCTCTGTCCCAATGGCCTCCCCTGTCCACTGACTCTGTCCGCTGGCCTCTCTGTCCCAATGGCCTCCTCTGTCCACTGGCCTCTCTGTCCACTGGCCTCCTCTGTCCCAATGGCCTCCTCTGTCCACTGGCCTCCCCTGTCCACTGACTCTGTCCACTGGCCTCTCTGTCCACTGGCCTCTCTGTCCACTGGCCTCTCTGTCCACTGGCCTCTCTGCCCACTGGCCTCTCTGTCCCAATGGCCTCTCTGTCCCAATGGCCTCTCTGTCCACTGGCCTCTCTGTCCACTGGCTTCTTCCACCCGCCTGGCCGCGCCGCCTGCCAGGTTTTCACGGGTGAGAAACCCCGTTTCGGCCGGACGGCAGGGCACGGAGAACGGTGAGGGCCGGGCCGTAGGGGAGAGCCGGCCGGGGTGCCGTGAGGATCGGGCCGGGCACCTTCACCCCCGGCCAGGCACCCGCGGTCGGTCCCTGAGGGGAAGCAGGAGCCTCCGCCGCCTTCGCCACCCCACGCCGGGCCCATGACATCATCCCCCACATTTAGCCTCCCTGCTGTAGCCATGGCAACCCGCCCCGACCACAGAGCTGAGCTGGTCATTTCGCTGCAGATTCCACGAAAATAGGGCTAATCCTATTATTGGTCCTAACCGTTTCCCCGGAGCTGCTTCTCAGCGTGCCCTGGCCTGTGTGTCCGTCTCTTTAAAACAGATGATGGGGAAAGTATGTGTGTGTGTGTGTGCGTGTGCGTGTGTGCCCGGGCCCCCAGCGGCCGGCCACAGGCACCCCCGCCGTGACAGCCGTGTGCACGCCTGGGTGGGGTCGGGCCTGGCCTCCCATGCGGCCCCCCGGTACCTGGCGACACCCCGTGTGGGCCCCGGGACCTGTCAGAGACCGTCCCGCTAAGATCACGGGGAGACACGTTAGAGCAGTGGTTCTCAACTTTCCTGATGCCGCGACCCTTTAATACAGTTCTTTATGTGAATAAACTTATTTTTGTCGCTACTTCATCACTGTCATTTGCTACTGCTATGGATCTTTTTTTTTTTAAATATATATTTTATTGATTTTTCACAGAGAGGAAGGGAGAGGGGCAGAGCGTTAGAAACATTGATGAGAGAGAGACATCGATCAGCTGCCTCCTGCACGCCCCCCACTGGGGATGAGCCCGCCACCAGGATACATGCTCTTGACCAGAATTGAACCTGGGACCCTTCAGTCTACAGGCCGACGCTCTATCCACTGAGCCACACCGGTTTCAGCCTGTTATGAATCTTCATGTAAGTCTCTGTGTTTTCTGATGGTCGTAGGAGACCCTGCTAGCCGTTCGCGACCCCCAGGTTGAGAACCGCTGCGTTAGAGAGAAGCTGGGCCACGCGCATCAGTGTCTCTCTCTCTGGAAAGGGTGCCTCAGGGTCCCGTGTCCCCGGTTCCTGGGCTCACCCACATTTCAGGTGATTAGGGGGCAGCTCCTCCTGTCCCCGAAAGATGAGACTTTGTTCCCAAGGGCCCTGTAGCCACCCTCCCAGCCAACATGTCACCCATAGGCCCTCTGTCTCTCACGTCCACCCACGATGCAGTGCATGGGGGCAGTCCCCTGTGGGTGGGGGCCTCCCCTGTGGGTCACGCCAGCAAGGCTGTAGGGTGCGGCGGAAGCCCTGAGACCAGCAGGGGCCACTTCCGGACGGCGGGCCCTCACCTGGGCTGTCCCTGCCAGTGGGCGGTGGGCATGTGACCGATAATGTCCACACATGCGGAGGGCTTACGGCAACGTCCTATCATGAAATCGATCGACAACCGGCTCCCTCTCACCTGTCCCTCAGGACACAGAGGGCGGAAGCGAAGGTGGCAGAGGCCTCGGTCTTTTTCTCGTCATGGAAGTGACATTGAACACGTGTGCGCGGCAAAATCAAAGCAGGCAATACTGTGCCCGTGACTGGGAACCCGCTGCTGAGAGCGCACGTCTCAGGAAGGAACGCAAAACTCAATTCCAATAATGGGCTTACACGGGCGGCTAATTGATGGCACGCTTCAGGCCTGCGGCCTTTGTCCGGAGCCTCTGCCTTGAAATGCAAACTTCAATGCAGAGAGGTAGGCGCACCCCTCATTTCACGTTCTATCCCCGCCCCACGCACACGACTCCCACCTCCCGCGTGTGCGGCCTAAATCTGGCTGTGCACGTAGCCGAGTTAGCTCTTCCTTCACCCTCTGGACGGGGTTTCTGGAGCCATTGTTACAAAGCGAAGACAGGAAGTAATGAAAACAAAGGAAGCCGTTCAACCCACACATGACCGCAACCCGGACACACGCTGCAGGCAGGACTGCCAGGATCTGCCCTCTGAATCCTCCCTTCTCAGCCACACTCAGAGGCCGGCTCCCCTTTCTCGCAACCGACGCCATGAACCTAACCCCGGTGCCATCGTCACTGGATGCAGTGACTCTGCGCCTGGCGCACCAGGGCCGACTCTGTACCGTGTTGGCTCCATGGACATGGTTTTCCCGTGACCCCCACAGTGGCCACATGACTTGGCGCAGCATCTCCAGGGAGGAGTCACGTGTGCACCCTGCAGCCATGTGCCTGCTTGCAGCCAGGAGGTCTGGGTCAGGGTCTGCACAGTATGATAATATCTGATCGGTTTGAGTCAGCTCTGGATCAAGTCCCAAACTTACCTGTCCCGGCTGTCTTCTGCGTGATGCTCTGAGAGTCCAGAACAAGGGCATAGTGAGTCCCAGTGACGCCCAGCGCCCAGGGTCCTCCCAGTCCCCGGTGCCACCCCATCTTAGAAAGACACCTCAGAGACTTCGAAATCAGCGGAGATATAGATGACGTTTTGGTAGCCCACAGAGCATGGCAGAGAAAGAATACATGTGCCCCCACCCACGACCTCCAGAGACCTCCAATGACCTCAAAGGATCCCCAAACACCTTCATGACTTCTGACCACCGCCAATGACCTCCAATGACCTACAAAGACCTCCAATGACCTCCAGCCACTTCCAATGACCTCCACCTACTTCCAATGACCTCCAATGACCTCCAATGACCTACAACCACTTCCAATGACCTCCAACTACTTCCAGCAACCTCCTTCAAACTCTAATGACCTCCTGCCACCTCCAACCACCTCCAATGACCTGCAACCACCTCCAATGACCTCCAACCACCTCCATTGACCTCCAGCGAGCTCCTACGACCTCTGATGGCCTCCGGCGCAGCACCATGGACGCCCCTCCCCCCTGCACTCACCACACGGACGGCGCCTCCGTGCCACTGATCTCCAGGAAGTCGTAGCCCTCCTCCAGCTGGAAGTCGGTGAAGACCAGCGCGATGGTGTCGCCGGGCTCGGCCAGGATGGTCCAGGTGCAGTCGGCGTTGTTCTCGTACTCGGAGGGGAAGTGGGGGCTGGAGATGCTGCTGCTGGTGCCGCGCAGGGTCCCGCCGCAGGCTCCCTCGGCTGCAGGGACAGAGGAGGGGAGGCGCTGTTCAGGGGGGCCTCGGGCACAAGGGCGTCTGGGGTGCCACGGGGTCAGCGGGCGCTTCCTCCCCAGAGACTGAACCCCTCCATGGGTCCGTGGCCCACGCAGGCTGTGCTAGGGGAAGGGACAGGGTCTCGGGCACATCGTACTGCCAAGGAGCCGCCACCCTCAGAGAGGGAGTCATCGGCTGAGACGAAGCTGCTGGCATCACCCAGGGACCTGGACACATCGCAGGTTTCCGAGGAGGAGACACTGTGCGGAACGGAAAACAGGGACGTCCTGGGAAATGCCAAGAGAAGTCCACACAGAGGAAACACGTAGAAAAGGAAATGATTGGTGCCCAGTGGTAGGAGGGAGGGAGGGAAGAGGAAGAGAAAGAGGAAGGGAGGGAAGGGGAGGGAAAAAGGGACAGAAGAAGGAAGGGAGGGAGAGAAGAGGATGGGAAAGAGAGATTGGGAAAGAGGGGAAAGAGAGAAAGGAATAGAGGGAGGGAGGGGAGAGGAAGGGAAAAAAGGAGAGAGGAAGGGAGGAGGAAATAGGACCCCCACCCCTGATCTACAGGCTCTGAGAATTGGGAGACCCAGCCTTGGCACCTCCGCCCCGAGTTCAGTACAGCGCCACCCACGTCCAAGGACCATGTGAACACGTGACACCCAGGACCTGGGGGTTCTCGCAGACCTCACGGTCCAGCCCCACCAGGTGTGGGCAAGAGCAGACCGGGTTCCCTTGGACACAGCCTGGGGGTCTGCTTACTCTGCAGAGGCCCCTCTGAAAACGGAGGGAGCTGTTTCTTTTTCTGTTTTTGGTGTTTTTATTTGTCTGTGTTTGACTCTTCACCCGAGAATATTTCCCTTGATTTTTAGGGAGCGTGAGGGAGAGGAGGGAAGGCAGAACCATGGATGTGAGATAGACACTGACTGCTTGCCCCCTGCATGAGCCCCGACCAGGGTCTGGGCCGGGGAGGAGCCTGCCACCGAGGTACGTGACCTTGACCGGAATCAAACCCAGGACCCTTCGGCCCACAGGCCAACACTCTATCCACTGAGCCACACCAGCCAGGGATGTTTTTCATGTTTGCATTGCTTTCAGAGAGGAAGGGAGAGGGGAAGAGAGAGACACATCACTGAGAGAGAATCCCCTGGCTGCCTCTTGCATGCCGCCGCCACTACATTAACAGATGGTCATGGACAGATGACTCTGAGATCCTGGCTTCTCACCTTTGACCTCTGACCTGTGGGGCCTCTAATTCTCTGGGAAGGGAGGCTGCCCGTGCAGTGTGGGAAGTTCCGAAGCATCCCAGCCTCTGCCCACTAACGGCCAAAAATGCCCTCACCGAGTGCTGACCTAGGTCGCCCCGAATCTGGTCACCTCACCACATACGGTCCGGCTTAGCAAGCTGACTTCAATGACGGGAACTGGCTATGCTTCCCGGCTCCCGAAATCATTTACCCAGAGCCTGCGGGCAGGAGGCCCTGAGCCAGATAAAACCTGCCAGCACGTCTCTTTCCCCGAGTGGAGGTTAATAATTTATTAGGTATTGGGCTCATGCAAATGTATTAAAACAGAGAGGGATGCACATGGCATTTTCCCTTCAATAACCTGTTTATGTCCAATAACTTAATTAGAGGGGTGAGAGTTTACGGCAGTAGCTTTTGCAAACGGTTTCCTTTTTGACAGATATGACACCATTTTCCCATCAAGAAGAAGCTTGGATAAATGAAGTGAATTAGGAAACAGCCATTACATTTTCTAAATTAAAATATTTCTATCTCTTTAGGAAAACCTAAAAATCAGTATGGATAAAACAGAATCATTGCAGTTGTTTTTTATTTAATACTAGAGGCCCAGTTCACGAAATTCGTGCACGAAGCAGGGGATGGGTGTCCCTCAGCCCAGCTTGTGCCCTCTCCAATCTGGGATCACTCGAGGGATGTCCGACTGCCCGTTTAAGCCTAAATGGACATCCTTCACACAATCCAGGACATCCCTCACAACTGCTTGCCTTCCTGCCTGCCTTCCTGATTGCCCCTAACTGCTTCTGCCTGCCAGCCTGATCACCCCCTAACCACTCCCTCCAGTCTGATTACTGCCTAACTGCTTCCCTGTCAGCCTGTTTGCCCCTAACTGCCCTCCCTTGCAGGCCTGGTCACCCCTAACTGTCCTCCCTGCAGGCCTGGTCCCCCCCTGACTGCTCTCCCCTGTAGGCCTGGGTACACCCCCACTGCCCTTCCTACAGGCCCAGTCACCCCCAACTTCCCTCCTCTGCCAGCCTGGTCACGCCTAACTGCAGTCTTGATTGCCCTCATCTGCCCTCCCTTGCAGGCCTGATCCCTCCCAACTGCCCTCCTCTGCTGGCCATCTTGCAGTGGCCATCTTATGTCCACATGGGGGCAGCCATCTTTGACCACATGGGGGGAGCCATCTTGTATGTTGGAGTGATGGTCAATCTGCATATTACTCTTTTAATAGATAGGATAGAGGGAGGGGCAGCTGATTTGCCCTGAAGGGCATCTCAGATCAGGGTGGGGGTTCCATTGGGATGTGGGGTGGCCTGGGCAAGGGGCCTGTGGTGGTTTGCAGGCCAGCCACACCCCCAGCGACCCAAGCGGAGGCCCTGGTATCTGGTATTTCTTTATCTTCTACAATTGAAACTTTGCAGCCTTGAATGGAGGCTTGGGCTGACCAGGGTATGCAGAAAGCTTGGCTTCCTCCATCGCCAGGGGCAATCTAAGCCTCCTGTTCGTTCTGTGGCCGCAGCCGTCTTGGTTAGGTTAATTTGCATACTCGCTCCTGATTGGCTGGTGGGCGTGACTTGTGGGTGTAGAGGAGTGATGCTTGATTTGCATATTGATCTTTATTAGATAGGATAACTCTAATCCCATTAGGGTGGAAGGTGGGTTTGATATATGTGACTCTTTTATACGACAAACTAGAAGCCTGATGCATGGAATTTGTGCCAGAGCAGGCCCTCACAGCCGTGGCTGTATCAGCCCTCACATCCCAGCTTCCTCCAGATCATTATTCTGCTGTTTGGCCCTTTGGTCGACTTACATATTACGCTTTTATGACTATAGATTATATTTTGAAATTCATAACTTTATAGTTTCACCCTGGCTTTGCTCACTTTGTAAAAACTAGTAATACAAAGGTATAGTTACACGTTTTTATTAAACACTTTATTCCAATTATTCATAAGTGTTGTACTAAAATCAAGTGCTCTGCTAAAAAAACACTATAGAAGCTTTGGAAATGGGAGCTCATCAATCAGAAGTAGGGAACGTCAGAGCCACAGACCTTCAGCAATCATTCCTTACACTGTTTACACACAGACACACACACACGTGTGCACACGCAAGCACACAACACACCACGCAGGCACCTGAAACTAACGGATATTCTTGCTTTCCTCCTTCCTCTATACTATGTCCACTTACATCAGCAACACGCAGCCTTTTAAAAATGAACTTGGATCTTAAAACGTTCCGTCCCAAACTGTTCAACTCCCCATGTCACCCCTGAGACTGAAGCCACAGGTGGCCGAGCCCTGAGGCATGCGATGTGCGGGGACCCCTGCCTGCCTCCCCGGCACCCCTGCCTCCCACCTCACTCTGTCCCTTCTCCCTCCCATTGCTGCTCTGTGGGCCACCCTGCCCCCGGAACCAGCGCCTGAATGTTCCTGCCCCGGGCTTTGCCCTCATCATGCTGCCCACGGCCTGCCCGCTGCCCTTGGCGCCTGGGTAAGTCCTACACCTGGGCCGCCTCTGCGGGCCACCAGGGACAAACAGGCCCCCACGTTCCTTCACCGTCCCCCACGCTGCTTTGCTTCTCAGCGGTTCCTGACATGCGGAGTCATGGAACGTGCACTCAGGGAATCTGCCGTGCACTGGTGCCCTGGATCCCAGGACACAGCCCGGACCCAGCCCCTTTCCTCCTGCTTTGCTTTCCTCTGTGGGTGGGTGCCTGCAGCCTTCCCCCGTTACATCACCTGCAAGGGGCCTCCCTTCCACATCCTCCGTACTAGGAGTGGGTTGTTTTTTTTTTTTGTTTGTTTGTTTTTTAATATATTTTATTGATTTTTTA